>JACEGR010002881.1:0-117374 GCA_014170235.1 Listronotus bonariensis
AGTAATAAAAATATTAACTTGTCAAGCAATTTAAGTTTTATTTAAATAGGTATAAGTACATGTTTTTATTTTAATAATAAATCCTCTGAAATGTCATTTTTTTTTGTTTCATGTTGGTTTCTTCACAATTATTTTCATCCTATTTAACGGTTTTTTTATATATCTTTTGTTAAGGTTCCAAATGTTACTTTTTGCCCTGGAAGAGGTGGGTGCGTCCAACAAGCTAACCATTGCCTGGGTACCGGGACACGAAGGCCACGAAGACAATGAAGAAGCTGATAAATTGGCAAAGGGGGCTGGCAGGACAAAAGTAGGTCCTGAGCCCTACTGTGGTATTCCATCATGCCAGGTAAGGTCATCCATTAGATCATGGATTATGAGGGAATCACAAGACTGGTGGAGGAGAACACCAGGACAGCGTCAGGCGAAAGTGTTCATCAAGGCTTACTCGCCAGAATTTACAAAAGACCTTCTGAATTATAACCGGAAGGCAGTAAGAATAATAGTGGGTCAACTGACAGGTCATTGCAGACTGAATAAACACCTGGAAACTATGGGCCTGGCAGAAGAAAACCTATGTAGGTTCTGCCAGGAGGAGGAAGAAACCGCAGAACACGTATGGTGCTACTGCGAAGCCCTTTGTCGTCTGCGGTTTGCAAGGCTGGGTGAAGAAAAACCTAAAGCGGCAAGATATACTAAGGGGCCAGTTTCAAGCTTGTGGAGTCTGATTAAACAGACCGGCTTGGATAGCGTGCTCTAACCTATGGACGGAGGACACACAATAAACCTGAGCAGGTTGCAGTGTTAGAGGATATGCAATCCACCTCCTAATCTAATCTAATCTAATCTAATCTAATCTAATCTAAATGTTAATTTATTCTGTGTTACATTTCCCAAATATTATTTTTTTGTTCTCGCATTTACTTCAGCGGGTACCAATATATTATTTAAATCAAGGGAATGTCCCTGTTTTGTATGTTTTTGTAAAGAGTATTTATTTGGATATGTTGTTTTGAAGCAGCTGCAAAAATATTCCTAATGCCGCGTTCAGACTTGCAACAATTTGCCGTGCCGCTTCACGTCGCATACCGCGCACCCTAGCGCGGACGTGGACGTGGACGGAATTCAGGTTTTTTCAAGGGCTCGGCGAATGTTTCGCCAGTGATTCAGAGCTTGTCAGTTTTTGACGTCAAAGGAACGTGCAAACAGGTTGGTTAGTTTGGACGGATGTTTGGCAAATTGTTGCAAGTCTGGACGCGGTTCGACGAAAGGTAGAAGCGGTGAATTGTAGGAGAGTACATAATAGATTAATGGAGAGGATTAAATGCATGGATTCCCTATGGTCACCAGTTCTGTTTCCATACCGGTATAAATCCTAGGTCATGTATGTGTAAGAGCCACGTGCCCTTGCCTTCGTTGATTGGTAGGACGACAAAGCTGTTGGCCCTACTCCAGACGCTTGTCCTTGATACTACTAATAGAGCTGTAACAACAGGTCGCCTCTAAGCCGATAAGCAACAGCTTGTTAAAAGATTCAAAGTAATAATTAAAAATAAAACACACCCAAAAAATTTAAAACCTATTTACCAAAAATATTGCCTATACTTACCCAATTGGAAAACAAACGAGCATAGCTCCTAAAGTAGCGAATCCTGAAATCCATCCCAAAACATCATCATCAACTGTAATATCATTTAGATCGCCGTCTTGTAAAGCTTTCGAAATTGTACCGGTCCATCCCAACACTGATCCTGCTGCAACTGATCCTAAGCAAACTAAACAAAAAGCGTATTTTAAAAAACTACATATTTAAGTTTAACGCTAAGGCTAAATGCAATAATTATTAGAGACATTTTGCACCTCTTAAAATAACAGACGTTTTTTGGCTTCCTTATGGTTATCGTTATTAAACATAACGATTACAGCAGCAGTTTTAGACAGAGATTTTGCAGCCTCTTCGAATAAATTTATCTTGCGTCTGCGCTTTCGACATATAACCTTATTTTTACCTGTGGTTCACCGATTTTAAAGTTTACGAAAAATCAGTACTTACTTTTATTCTCCATAAGTTATATATTGATATTTAAATATATACAAATAATTCTCTTGATTTTGTTTTTCAAAGTAGATGTAACAATACAGTATAAGCAAAACACAAAAAATAAGGTTAGGTTTGGTAGTAGAATAAAAGCAAGTGTGCCAGATTGTAACATGTAAATAGATTACTGATTTAAAACATCCTTAAAAATGCAAGTCCGTTTTAATTTCTTTACACTATTTTATTTTTCTTACTGCTATGGATTTTTCGCTAATTAGAGCCTATGTATCAATGATATTTTAATTAATACGGCATTAAAATGTCAACCTTCTTAAATAATTGATAATAAAAATTCTACAATCCGACCACCAAGCAGTTTAACAATAACGATAACGATAACGATAAGCTCTTCAGTATGCATCCGTAATTAAAGGAGTCCGGTATGGTTAATAACGATAACGGATCATGTTTGCGATACTGCGCAGACTCAGAATAACGTTAACCACAACGGAATTGCAAAATAAGAGGTGCAAAATGTCTCTATTATCATTACGAGGGAGGAAAGTGTCACTTTTTCTCCCGGGGATGGTCTGATGCCTAACACGAAGCGAAGGGCAGCAATTGTCCAAGAAAGGAAAAGGCTCTTTACTCCAGGAGAAATTTATTTTTTCTACTTACCAGACAAGGCGGCTATGTACTGCGGTAATCGCTTAGACTCGGTGCTTCCTGAGCCAGTATTCATTTTATTCTAAAATTAAAAAATATATATTTTGGTAAATTTAATAGTTGATTTTAAGCAATAATATACAAAACAAATATTTAATTTTAATTAGGGCAAAGAAGTATCAAAAACGCCCGCATTTATTAATTTATTAAACACCAATAAAATTAAATAATGCCTCATTTTTTTTGGCAAAACAACAATTTATTTAATTTAACATATGTTAAAAGTATACTACGTAGGGTGTTCGAAAAGTTTTGAGATATACGTAAATTTATTTGATTTTTTCAAAATAATTTTCACTACATTAAATACACTTTTCGATTCTAACAAACCAGTCACTGAAAATAGCTTTCCACTTTTCATTTGAAATTTCAGCGCATATTTTATCCCAGGCCTCCAGTAGCGCGTCTTCAGTTTTAAACTTTTGTCCTTTTAGTTGGCTCTTGTCAAAAGGAAACAACCCAAAGTCACCCAACGCCAAGTCGGGGCTATAAGGCAGATGTTCCAAAAGTCTCAAGCCTGCATCCGTTAAGGCATACTGTAGTGTACCAGAGAGCATTTACGGTCTTCTGTTCTCGGAGTACAACACGTTTAATTATTCCTCTTGAACCAAAGAAAACAGCTATCATTATTTTTTTACAGATCTTGATTTGCGAACTTCGGTCGAAGTTTCTTCACCTTCGAGAACCCATATCTTATTCTGTTGTTTAGTTGGGACGTCGTAATAATAAAGATAAGTTTCATCTCCCGTGACGATCGACACTATGTCTTTAGATTTACCCTTCTGGAATTTGGACATCATTTTTTACACCAAATCATTCTTTGTGTCTGCTGCTCGGGAGTTAACTTGTGTGGAACCCAAAGAGTACAAATTTTTCTCAAACCCTAAAAGTGCTCATGTATGATTGTGTGTAATGTTGCTAAACTAATGTTCAATGTCTCTTCTAACTGTCGATAGGTAATTCGTCGGTTTGTTTCTATAGCTTTTTGGACGTCAGATATGTTTTCTGGGGTAACTACTTCACACGGTCGACCCTAGCGTGAGGCGTCTTCAAGCGAAAACGAGCCCCCGCTGAAATTGTTTGTACCATCTGTATATGGTCGCACGAGATGGACAGTCATCACCAAGTATAGGCTTCATTTCTTCTAAAGATTGTTCTTGAAATAATCCACATAAAAAGTTATATTTCAAAATTGCACGGCACTCGATAGTCGTCCACGACGCCATTGCGCTAAAATCGCTGGACACGAACTGGCGCAAAACTGATAGTTTACTAATAACTATGTAGGACTACGACATGTCATGACATGTACAAACAAAAACATCAATGTTACTTTTCTGCACCATTTAGTTACAAAGTATCTCATAACTTACTGAACACCTTACGTAATTACAATTTTAAACATTAAAAGCTAAAAAAATTTCCTTACTAGAGAGAATGTTTCTATATTAATTTTAGTCGTATAAAAAATATTGTTTACACCTCTAGCGTAAAGCACTTTTACGCCTTCAGCCGTGGGCGTAAAAGTGCTATTTTACGCCCTTGGTACAAAAATAAGAATTTGTTTTTTTAATGCTTATTTGAAAAAAATCGTAATATTAATTGTGGAAATTTTATGGGAATCATATCTTTTAGGTGAGTGTCGTAAGATAAAAGGACATACATTTCTCACCACTTTAGTTATTGCTCTTGACTTTATCATTTATTTGAGTTTATTCTTATTGTGACACAAATAGGTACGTAATATGTTGCAATGTATCTGTATATAAAATACCTACAAACATGACATACACTCAAAGTCGGTCTATATAGGGCCGCGACATTCGGTCATATTGTTTTGACGTGTTATGACGTCACATCTCCCATTTTTCGGCCATGTTGTTCAGTGCCGGAGATATACAGTTTATTGTATTAGTAGAACAACCTTTTACACAACAGTTTTTAATTATTATTAAGTTGTAAATTCTTTTACTTTAAATAAAAACATTTGGAATAACATCTTTCAACAAATATCACTTCCAAAACAATGCAAAATGAAATGCGCAAATTCTAGACGCCACTGGATTTGATATTACCCAGTCTTGCCAACTTTTCTCCGTGAAGTGCCCTTCCTTGCGTCCCCGACCTCGAACCGACTAAAAGTTGAGGATATGTCGCAACCTTATAAATATAAACTAACCTTGACATACACTAAAGTTTTATAGAAAACACACAGAGGGGCAAAACATTATAATCTAGGATAGCTGATCATTAGGGTGGACCGCAAAAATATTTTTTCTTTAATTAATTAATACTTTTCGTACAGTCCTTAAAATGTGCCTCTGGATATAAAAAAGTCGTTATAAAATTTAAACAGCTTGAATTTTTATTTTCAGGTTTCTCATTAGGTCTGAGGTTTGCAAAATATGTAGATATTATTGATTTTTTTTCGACTGAATTAAAAAATCTAAGAACACATATTTTACATATAGCCTTATGCCTACGCATGTTTATTATAATGTATGATTTCTTTTTAAATACCTTAATTTGTATGCCTGAAAGTTTCTTTAAGCCTGTTGGCTACTTTTTGATTAAATATAGCATGAGGCGTAGGCAAAAT
Source organism: Listronotus bonariensis (assembly GCA_014170235.1). Taxonomy (NCBI): domain Eukaryota; kingdom Metazoa; phylum Arthropoda; class Insecta; order Coleoptera; family Curculionidae; genus Listronotus; species Listronotus bonariensis. Next base: position 5,364 of record JACEGR010002881.1, read on the forward strand.
TGTATCGGCGATTTTTTGAGGAGACCTATATAAAAATTATCCAATGACAAGTCTACAAAAACCTCCACTATCTTTTTACTCTATATGTCACATTTCACACCTTCACCTTGCCGCGAGGCACCCCAGAGCACGAGGCTGTAGGCTGAGGGTAAACGCATCCGGCGCCAAACAAACTATCCGCATTATAGGAAAGAATTTGTTGACGGCGTCCTGGTTTTCTGTTCGAAGTACGGTAGCTAATGAGGCGTTACGGTCAGACCGCAGACGGAGGGTACGGGGTGCCGGTGTTTGTATTTTGCCACGGCTTTTGAGCGCGCATGTTCGTCCACCCACTGCGCCAGACCGTAAAAATCCGAAACATGCTTCTTGCCACTGCGGATCTAAATGTAGGTTATCTATGGGAAAAACATTACTGTTCTGGGTTAACTTTAATCCAAATACTTGGGTCAATTACACCAGAAACTGACAGTTCTTTTCTAGATAAAACTGTATTTTTTTTAAACAAAACATTTGACCTATTTAATTTAATAGCAGTTGGATCAAAAATGGCTGTAGATCCATGAGGAACGATCAAGGATATTTGTTTACTTAATAAATAATAGTTTAAAAAACTAAAAAACACGCTTTTATATGCAACCGAACTAAAAATTAGAAAAAAAATTTAATACAAAAAGTTTGTATTACAGTAATAAAAGGTCAAACAATGAATCATAATTATATACCTCAAAATAGAATTATAATAAAATTTAAGATAATAATAGAATAATTCACTTCAGAATAAAAGCTTGGGGTGCTTAATATATTAAATGTTATAATTATTTCATTTGTAAATATCTATGAGGGAAAAGTTAAGAAAAATAGTAAAATGCACCCACGCTTTTTACTCTGAAGTGAATTATTCTGTTATTATCTTAAATTTTATTATAATTCTATTTTGAGGTATATAATTATGATTCATTGTTTGACGTTTTATTACTGTAATACAAACTCTTTGTAATATAAATAATAGTTTAAAAAACTAAAAAAAACACGCTTTTATATGCAACCGAACTAAAAATTAGAAAATAATTTTTCATTACAAAGAGTTTGTCACTTCAGAGTAAAAAGCGTGGGGTGCATTTTACTATTTTTTCATAACTTTTCCTCATAGATATTTGCAAATAGAATAATTATAACATTTAATATATTAAGCACCCCACGCTTTATTCCGAAGTGACAAACTCTTTGTAATGAAAAATTATTTTCTAATTTTTAGTTCGGTTGCATATAAAAACGTGTTTTTCTAAACTATTATTTATTTTTCATTTTTTAGTTCGATATATCAATTAGTTTTTTGAATTCCTTCTTTATCGGCTATAAACAGCAATTACCATGTATTAGACTCATTGTTACTCCCGCCGTATGTATAAGGAATGAGCGAGTTGAGCATGCGTCTACTCCAAAGAAGTTTGTGCGGAACAAAGTCCGTCGGCGTTGCGCTGTGTCGAGTGCCTCGATTGACGAGTAAGACTGAAACTGCACGCATGCGCAGATCACTCGCCTAGCTCTAGCTCGCTTACTCTTTCACAGAGGATCTGTAAAGGAATTTATTTATCCTGGCGGTCCTAATCAGGATAACGGGATACTGTTTTTAAATTATTGCATTGTCATCGGTCCTTGATACGTGTGCAAAGTTTTAAAGAAATTGAATCGCTGGAAGTTGGTAAAAATTAGGCTCAAAGATTCCGTTACATAGATAGATAGATACAACCCAAGCTAATAAAAGCGTGTTAAAAAGGAACTAAAACGTCTTTTAGGGATTTCAGAGTTTTGTCATATATTATTATCATAATATAGCCTTCAGGGATACAATGGTTATTAATATGAAATAGAACAGAAATCTTAATTTTAATGAACGATTTAGTTAATTTTTAAGTAAACAAAAACCCTGATCTGAAAACATAATTTCAAGAGTTTATGCAAGAAAAATATTCTTATCACGAATTCTCGATAGAAATGACAAATTTAAAAGTACCTAAAACGCATCCTTGTTACCTTGTTCTAAAAACTATAATAACTATGACATACATTTCAAATTGTATAGGTTAATAAAAAAAAATCTATATTATTTTAACAAATTGTTTGTGTTAATAAATAAAATAGATGCAAAAAAATTTTGTTTTAGATTTTTTAATATCAAATTTTTTATTTTTCTAATAAAACTATTAATAAAGGCAAAAATAATGAACAATGCTATCCAATTTAAAGTGACCACATTTTCAATAAAAGAAATCGGAACAAATTAGAAAAAATTAAATACGATGGAAATGTTTTTATGAAGAGCAAAAACAGAAAGGTTTGAAATGTTTCGATGGGAATCGATAAGTAAAATAAATCGGTAAACTTAATAATTAAGTTTATTTTTATCTCCCAATTTTTGAAGAGCAAATAAAAAGCACCTCCACAAAAAGCTTTTGTTTTCTTTGTTAACAGCGAGTCCCACCAAAACTGGGGACATTTTCAAAATCGGCGGGACACGGGACTGTCCTAAAATTAAAAATAAAAACAATATTTTCCGTCATCTTTGTGCCGCGATATATCCCTAAGCGCCTTTTTACAGTCAATATTACTGCGCAAAATTTAATATTGTACAATATTATTGACCGTTTGTGCTTTATATTGGGAGATTTTACAATATATTGTATCAATCAAAAACATTTTGACTTTTATTGTGCAATAATGATTTATTGTGCCGTGTGTGGGTAATATTGCACAATTATTTCAGTTTTCAAATACGAAAGAGTATTTGTTTTACAAAAGCAATTACACAAATATAGGTTTAAAAGCAATAGAGAAAGAAATAAAGGTTTTTTCTTATTTTCAAACATGTTTCAAGCAGCTACTTATTTCTTATCCATGTTTTAACCAGTAGTTACAAAACAACACTAAGTTATTGTGCAATATATTTAATATAGTCATTGCGCGAATATGTTGCACTGTTTGGGGACGACTAGCAATATTACTGCACAAAATTTCGTCCAATAATATTGATCGTCTGTGGGCCCCCTTTACATACATTTCCGATAGTGTTGGTCCTTTGCCCGTATTTATGTCTTCTGCTAATATGAAAAGGCAGAAGGGTTATATCGCGAATATATTAGATATATAAAGAATTATCTAAAAAATACAATATACAGGTTGAAAATAAGACTTGGATTAAAAAATTTAGAATTTTCTATTGTGTATGCAGCATTTTACACAAAAATATGCCTGATTTCAATACAAAATCAAAATCTTGTTAAGAATGGCCAATGGCCATATAAATCTGAAAAATAAGTATTTAGGAAACCATACCGGGTGTTGCTCCGTCGAGCGGGACATAGGGAATCCCATGTAAATTTTGAAGTGGTCCAATATTGGCTCCCTAATTATTTTAGAAAGAAAATATAATAAGGATTTTTTAAAGAGCATGAAAAGTTGTAACCAGTGTACAAATTTCAGCTCTTCTCAGTCCGCCAGCTAAGAGATAAATGCTAAAATAAGTTACGAATCTCTATCTTCTTACCCGCCTTGTATTATTAGAAGTTTATAATAGAATACTAGAAAAATTATTTAACCTCTTACTCTCAAGTTGTCAGATCAATGTCACATCATTCTTAAATAATGAACTACTTAAATCAAGAAAAAAAACACTATTATAAAATGGTTTTACCAGGGAAATAGTTATCGAAGAGTAGCGGACATGTTTGCAGCCTATTTTCCCAACAGGCCAATACCAAGTAAATCGACAATAGAACGGACGATAAAAAATTTGAAACTACAGGCACAGTAATCAATATTTGCAAATGTAAAGAAAATCGCCGTGATATTTCGCCAAACGATTTTTTTTCTATGGGGACATTTAAAAACTAAGCAATCAATAAAAAGTATGAAAAATTTAGTCCAGCTAAGGAATGCTATTTCCGCTGAATGTGCCAGAATATGGATGTACCAACTGGCCAACGTAAGAAATGAGTTTTATAATCGTTTGGGTTATTGTCTGGCAGTTAATGGAGGAATATTTGAGCATTTGATTAAATCCTGATATTTTCGTCATAAATTGATTTCTAAATGTAGATAAATTTGTTTTATTGTCTTGCGTAACTGTGAGTGCATGTGTTGGACTTAGCTGTAAACTAAAATGAAATATATATATATATATATATATATATATATATATATATATATATATATATATATATGATATATATATATAAATATATATGGCCATATTTTTTAAAAAGCAATGAAAATACACATGTCAAATGTGGTATTAGCTTTTGAACATAATTTTTAATGTTAATTTAATATACAAGATATTTTATTTAAACAATCATACTTTTTGTCGTACCTCGTATATTTTAGAGATATTAGCATTCTGATAACAAATACGGATACTAAAGAATCAACCCAAAACGTAATTTATGTTCTATACGTTAAAAATTAAAACGTTACAGGGTGTAAATGTATTACTGTTTTAGTGGAAATGAAAATGATTCTTTTGATTAAGAGCCTTTAAAAGGTATATTTTTTAAACCATTAAAAAATATTTTAAATTGTGATATATTATACAGGGTGTTCCATTAAAAACAACATTTTTTCTACCCTGTATATCTTAAGAGGTAATAAAAATCTAAAAACTGAATCGGAATTTGCAAAGTATCGGACTTTGAAGTTTTAATAAAATTACCCAAGATACTAACTAAATAAATAAAAGGTACCTTTGTATTAATCACTGCCTTTTTTATCCTCTTGGTATATTTTTTCTCCGTATTTTCTTTGCAGATTTAACTGTATCACTAGATGTAGAATTAAAATCCGATGCTGATATTTCCGAAAGAGAACTAGAGGAAACCATCACTATGAAATGTTAGTTTTATTACTTATTATTAAAATCAAAGAGATAAGTAGATAAAATGCACTTCAATATCGTGATTACTAGTACATTATCTTTTAGTTTATTAAAGCCACCACTTCAAGAGAAGTGATTAAGGGTTCAAATAAATAATAGTTCACTTGTTCGCCATGACGTCCTATAATAAAACTAAATCAGGTAAACGAAACCAGAATCATAAAATTTTGTGGTCAACAACAAATTGTTGACATAATAAAAATATGGTAATTATAAAATTTAAATTAATTTTTTAAAGATATATTTATAAATGCATTAACTAGACCCATTTTATTTTTATTATAACCGAAAGGTAACACCATTGGACAATTTTTTTAAAGAACTAGAACATTTAAATATAGTTAAAGTTATTTTTGTAGTGAAAATATCAATAATTCCTTATATTTGATACTAGCTTTTGCCCGCGGCTTCATGCACGCGTTAAATTTGGAGTAAAACAATTCTTCTTTCCTATATCGTGAAGATCGTGAATATTATTATATACATTAAAACCTTCCTCTTGCAATTAATCTATTTATTTAAAAATAAATAATACTTTAAAAAACTAAAAAACACGCTTTTATATGCAACCGAACTAAAAATTAGAAAATAATTTTTCATTACAAAGAGTTTGTATTACAGTAATAAAAGGTCAAACAATGAATCATAATTATATATCTCAAAATAGAATTATAATAAAATTTAAGATAATAACAGAATAATTCACTTCAGAATAAAAGCGTGGGGTGCTTAATATATTAAATGTTATAATTATTTCATTTGTAAATATCTATGAGGGAAAAGTTATGAAAAAATAGTAAAATGCACCCCACGCTTTTACTCTGAAGTGAATTATTCTGTTATTATCTTAAATTTTATTATAATTCTATTTTGAGGTATATAATTATGATTCATTGTTTGACCTTTTTATTACTGTAATACAAACTCTTTGTAATGAAAAATTATTTTCTAATTTTTAGTTCGGCTGCATATAAAAGCGTGTTTTTTTAATTTTTTAAACTATTATTTATTTTTCATTTTTTAGTTCGATATATCAATTAGTTTTCTGCGGACATGTGATATTGAAATGTTTCACGAACTATTTCGTAATCTAATCATTTCATTTAAAGCTTCACTGTTGCATGGGGTTTCAGAACGCAACTACTCCCGAACAAAGTTTCTGTCAGCCTTATGCTGAGAGTACGTCCGAAACTGCACGCATGCGCAGATCGCGCACTAGCTCTTTCTCTGTTACTCTCCTACGGAAAATCGATAAAGGAATTTATTTATCCTGGCGATCCTAATCAGGATAACGAGATACTGTTTCGCAGATTATTGCATTGTCATGGGTCCTTGATACGTGTGCAAAGTTTCAAAGAAATCGAATCGCTGGAAGTTGGTGAAAATTATAGCTTAAAGATTCCGTTATATACATACATACATACATACATATAACCCAAGCTAATAAAAGCGTGTTAATATATATATATATATATATATATATATATATATATATATATATATATATATATATATATATATATATATATCTCAGTTCAGAGCCACGTTACGTGGAGTAATGTTTGCTCGAGGGTAAAGAGTTTTCTGTTGAAAAATTCTTTTTATTGGTGTAAGGACTTTTTACAGTATTAGATATTTTTTTACCCTTGATGTAATTTAGTCTTGAGGTTTTAACATTTCTTCTTTTAATTTTTTTTTTTATTATAAAGCTAACTTAATTCCCGTAGTTAAAGGAAAGGTTTATTGTGTGTTTGTATATATTGTGTATGTTTGATTGCATATTATGTATATGCACATATGTATTGTATTACCGTTTTATACAATTGTTTATATATTTATTTAAGCTGTATTGACCATTTACTTAGTTTTATGTTATTTTATTTATGTAAGTTCTCTGTGTAAATGTGCTAATAATGTTAATTTTTTTAAATCCTATTTTTTTTATTTTCTTTTATATGTTTTTAATTTTAAGTTTCTGTATTGTATTGACGAACCAATGAACAATCCTGTATTTTTAACTGTAATATATATTTTATTCTATATATATATATATATATATATATATATATATATATATATATATATATATATATATATATATATATATATATTTATATATATATATATATATATATATATATATATATATATATATATATATATATATATATATATATATTTATATATATATATATATATATATATATATATATATATATATATATATATATATATATATATATATATATATATATATATATATATATATATATATATAAATATATATATATATATATATAGATATATATTCCGTATTGAGTTCAAATGTATTTTTTAAATCTTATCTTTTTAGTAAAAATGCACAAATATAATAATCCATTCAATGTTAATTAATTATTTCATGTAATTTATTTTGATTTTCGATAGTTTGATAAGAATTTTAACTAGTAATTATTGTGTCAAGTTCTGGTACTCAAGTTTAGGTAAACAATTATTGTATGATTTAATCCAGATATGCCCAAGAGTTTGTATATTTATTTTTTTAAAAATTTTATAAAGGTATTGTCAAAGAATACCAATCCATAGAACCCCACAAGTGAGATTTCAGCGTACCCTAAAAATTTTTAGTACCTACCGCGACCAACAGATGGCGAAAGTAGTACGATGTCGCTTTGCTAATACGATTACCATCAGAAATTGATAGCAGTCGCTGACGAGCAGTCGGCCCGATCAGTTAGAGTGAAAATATACGCAACATTTAATAAAAATAAAATCCCCGATAAATGGTAGTATCCATAAGATTATTAAATTTATGATTTCAGAATAGGATATATAGATGGGTTTTTGACAAAACATCGTAAGCGACATTCGTCAGTTTTAGGGAAAACGTTTTTTCCATTGGCTTTATTTCAGATGAAGATATGTTCTATATTGGTTCGCGCGGCGGTTCATTTAATTAATGGTAGTTATTTGGGTACACGCCAAAAAATAAATTAATAGTACCAAAAAAAACAAAAAAATAAAGCAAGTAAATAGAGAACTAAAAATCGACGTTTTGGTGGCAAGTCTGTCACCGTTGTCAAGATAAATTAATAAATATAAACATTTAAAAATTAACTATTATTTAGGTTTAGAATTTTAAAATTTTTAGCTTTATTTAGAGATTCTGAAAATTTTGACATTAAATGTTAAATATGTTTGTTTTGTAATTCAAATTAAGAAGAAATCTAAAATAAAAACATTCAGATCTCGGTTTTTCTTTAAAAATAACGCTATGGGAAGAAAAAATCGTTTCCCGTAAAATTGGCGAATGTCGCTTACGATGTTTTGTAAAACGCATCGATATATCCTATTCTGAAATAATAAATTTAATAATCTTATGGATACTGGGTCCATTTATCGGGGATTTTATTTTTATTAAATTTTACGTATATCCTCATTCTAACTGATCGGGCCGACTGCTCGTCAGCGACTGCTATCAATTTCTGATGGTAATCGTATTAGCAAAGCGACATCGTACTACTTTCGCCATCTGTTCGTCGCGGTAGGTACTAAAAATTTTTAGGGTACGCTGAAATTTCACTTGTGGAGTTCTATGGATTGGTATTCTTTGGTATTGTTGTAAAACAGAAAATGTAAGAAACTTGATGGAAAAATTGGCTTTTAAAAGCCGTCCTAAATTATTCTCTTCATATTGTGAATTTAATTAGTGCCGTATTAACCATTAGGCTGACTAGGCTACAGCCTAGGGCGCCATGAAAAAATAGGCGCCAGACAGGGAGTAATAGGCGCTTGACAGGGAAGTTTAGGTCGGTGCCTGGCACTCAAAATAGGCACTACGGAGGAAAGGACCTTTTTTTGCTCTTCAAAATTTTTTGGCGAAATAGGCGCTCAGGGAATTCTAGTCTAGGGCAGTTGGCGGCTATTACGGGCTGTCAAACTTTCTATTCGTAAAAAAATATTACTTTATGCACTTATTACATAAATTACTATTTACTTAATCCAGTATGCAACTCTTAACATTTTTAATTATTTTGTTTGTTACATAAAAATGAAATGCAATTGTCATAACTATACCTATTATAATTATTGGTTACATATTAAGGTTTAATAACAATAACATGTTTCCTGCTTTATTTACTACTATGCAATATAGTTTTAATAACATGTTATCGAAACACTGATTATGCTATCAACAAAGCATTGTTTTTTCAAATGAAATATTAATGGAAACACCTAACCAGGTGGTAATAAAAACTAATTGGGCATCATTTTTTATTTTACCCAAAGTCGGTCTATATAGGGTCGCGACATTCGGCCATATTGCTTTGACGTGTTATGACGTCACATCTCCCATTTTTCGGCCATGTTGTTCAGGGCCGGAGATATACAGTTTATTGTATTAGTAGAACAACCGTTTATACACAACAGTTTTTAATTATTATTAAGTTGTAAATTCTTTTACTTTAAATAAAAAACATTTGGAATTACATCTTTCAACAAATATCACTTCCAAAACAATGCAAAATGAAATGCGCAAATTCTAGACGCCACTGGATTGATCATCAGCTTTGATTTTACCCAGTCAAATTCTAGACGCCACTGGATTGATCATCAGCTTTGATTTTACCCAGTCGCAACCTTATAAATATAAGCTAACCTTGATTTTACCTAAAAACCATTTAATAAAATCTTTTAAAATAAGAAGGTTACTCCCTCCCCACCGACACAAACGATAAAAGATCAAATGGAAAGAGGGGCCAGGTATACAGGGTGTTCATTTGAAAACTTTCCCACTCAAGTTATCTTCGAAACGAGACAGATTTGAGAAAATCGCCGAAACACGTCAAGATATTTATTGATGGGGAACGTTTTTTACAAAAATTGGACGGCGCCCTTTAACCCCTTAACCACCAGGGCCACCACCCCAAAATTCTTAAATGAGAAGGCGGGTCAGTGATACATCATTTAAAGCTCCTGACGAGTACTTTATAACCCTAGAATATGAAGTCAATATCTTCACCTGTTACAAAATGGCGGTACTTTAAAAATAACCTAAATACCTGATTTGGATGGTCATATTTCTGAAACTAATAAAGTTAGATGTACTTAATGTGGTATTTTCTTAAAGCTCATTTAAAGATCTTTTTAATGGTAAAATAATACAGGGTTCTTAAATAAAAAAATATGTACTTTTTCTTCTACCCTGTATATTACTACCAGTATCACCATTAAAAAGACCTTTAAAGAGCTTTAAGAAAACAGCCACATTAGGTACATCCTCAACTTTGTTGGTTTCCGGAAATATGGCCATCCAAAATCCGTATTTAGGTATTTTTAAAGTACCGCCAATTGCAATGGGGTGAAGATATTGACTTCATATTCTAGAGTTAACATCTCGTCAGGAGCAACGATGATGTATCACTTCGACCTGCCTTCTCATTTAAGAATTCTGTGGGTGATGGCCCGCAGTGGTGTAAGCGTGCGCCGTCAGCTCAATATCGTGAAACACCGCCATACAGTATTCGACGTGTGCATCAATCTGTCTCGTAGGTACAAGTGGAAAGTTTTGAAATGAATTCACCCTGTATATTACCTTTTCTTAAAGGTCTTTTAAACTCCCTCTTCAACGGACTTTAGTTTTTAAAATCGGTTCCAGTATTTTTCGAGAAAATGTACCCTACATACCTGGTGTTCTTAGCCTCAATAACTTTTTGTTTTTAAAAATAATAAAATAAAATTTGGTATGTAGATAATATATTACTCCAAATGAGATTATTTCATGGATTTAGATGTTTTCCGATACTTCTGATTTAGCTGAAAATAAACCTAACTTCCGCTTTTTTTAATACATCCCAGGTATATTTATATTTATTAGAATTAAAAAATGACTTTTCGGGTAAAACGAATTAGCTACATTTTGACACCCAACCTCTTAATATTTGGTTTGGCGTTTCTCTTCCACAAAAACAGTTAGTATGCAAAGCGGCAACGCCAACCTCTAGAAGGTATATATGCTCTAAAGGTACCCTAAATGATAATATTGAGATTTTTAATATTTGACGCATTCTTATCCAAAGAGGATAGACAAGGATAGAGGATCAATCGCCGTTTCGAAAAGTGGCACAATTTGAAGAAAGGGTCTGCCGGGATGGCAGGGCATGCGCATACGCACTCCCAATGTCAAAATCGGCGGTATATTCAAAAACATTGATTTATTGAGTTAAATATACATAAAACATTAATAAAAAGTGTAAAATGTGGTTTATACTGAAATTTATTAATATTTTAATGACTAAATATTGGTAATTTAGTGCTAATGGTGTATTAAAATCTATTTGGTAGAAGACTATTTTTTTCTTAGATTGGAATAGGTTAATGTGGAAAAATGTATAGGTATAAATTTTAGGGAAATAAGAACTGAAAATAAAGAATTATTTCTTGAAAACGAAACTTTTATTGCGAGATTACTTATTTAGCATAAAAAATGGTACTAAATGTAAAAGAAAGTGTATAATTTTAAAAATATATGAAAATAGCATGCTCAAACTTACCAACCAAATAAATTTTAGATTTATGTTGATCCTATTTAGTTGAAAGGTATTATAGTCTATAAGTTAATATTACCTACTTATACTAAGAAAAGCGTAGTAGGATTTCAGTTTCCATAGGCCACTGTGCTTGGTCCATTTTATTCGATATCTACATACTTGTTTTTTTAGGTATAAGGAAGCAGATAAGATTGTAGGTTTTATTTAACAATGAAATTTTAAGTTTCCACATTACTGGATACTTATTTTGAAATAAAATACTCTGGATACTTATTTTGAAATAAAATACTTTTGTAAAGAAGCTCAAAATGCTCGTTATTGCAGAAAAAAAATCCTAATCCTAAACATCTTTTCCACAAATTTTCAATATTGACAAAATAAGTGTACTTTCCTCTTAACATAAATTTATATTTTTAAGATATTTCATATACCTACCACTGAAAACAATTAATATCGAATGGTTAAATTTTTTCATAAAATTAATAAAAGTTTGCCTTATGGTACGAACTTAAGTAGACACACTCTATATCTTGGTTTGTACCTTAACTGGGTCAGTTATTAAGTTTTTTAAGTGTTTAGGCTTTAGGCCTTTTTATTTTTTCGCTTTAGTATAATTTTTATCACTATTAATACTTTTTAAACTGATCATTTGTCTGACTTTTACAGTTCAAGCAAATTTTTAAATAGAGAGTGACGCACACAGAAATCCTCTATTGGTTCATTGTGCTTTTACCTCCAGCAAGATATTCATTAAATATATTTTACGGATGTATATAAAATATTAATGTATATAATGTTTTGTTACATAAATAAATCCTAGATAAAAGTGTTAATTTGTTTTTATTCAAAAAACAACGTAAATAATTTAAAAAATAATTTATTAAAAAACCCATAAACTTCCACAAATTTTGTTTCAATAATTTATATCTATAACACAGGTCACACGTAAAATCAAACCGAATAAAACACAAAACAAATATACAGCCACAACAATCACAAAACATCAGCCATATTGAACATGTGAAAGTCAAGAGTTTTGACATTTATAACAGCCAATAGCAAGCCGGAAAAACAACCTCCCATGCGCATGACGAGTAATCCCGCTGTGTTAAGTTAACCATCAAACCGGTGAAAGTTCGCAAGATATTTGGCTGATAGTATTGATTCAGACACAAAATGTTACGTAAAAAGTGCGTACTGAAACAAAAAATTCTAAATAAATCCATACTTTCTAACGAAGCACGTCCTTTTACCAACGTTAAGCAAGAATAAAATAAAACTTTGACGAGCTCTTTTGGTCGCTGAACACAATCACCAGTCGCAGGTGTGTGCCATTTCTTAATTGGTGGGGGTAAATCAACTGGTTCTCTCCTTCTCCATGCTCCTTGATTTATCTACTTGTGACGTCACTGATTGGTTTTCTATGATTTACGGTGAGCTTTATTTTAGATTTATTTTATGTTAAAACTAATATGAATTTTATTACATTGTCAAATTAAACAATGTTTACATTCCATAAATATATGCATTAATAAGTACAAAATAATAGTCATTTCGGATGTTGTCATAGACTGTTAAATAATTAATCTAAGACTCTGTTGGTGATAACCGTATACTAAAAGCATAGTAAGGCTATTAAACTGTGATTTCGGCTTTGTTGCTTCATTCATAAAATTAACATGACATGGTGATCCAAAATCACACGAATCTTAAAGTGATTCACTTGACAAAAAAGATGACTTCGTACTTTTTTTTAAAAATCTACATTAGTTTTCGACGTTAAAAGCCGTATAAAATTCAATCTTTTATTGGTATGTCAGTTATTATGCCATATTGCTATTTATTTTTTAAATAATTGCTAGAAGATATGTTGACGTCACACAAACTCGAACTCAAAGAGAATGGACAAGGGGAGAGAAACAGTTGATTTACCCCCACCAATTAAGAAATGGCACACACCTGCGACTGGTGATTGTGTTCAGCGACTCAAAAGAGCTCGTCAAAGTTTATTTATCTTGCTTAACGTTGGTAAAAAGGACGTGCTTGGTTAAAAGTATGGATTTATTTAGAATTTTTGTTTCAGTACGCACTTTTTACGTAACATTTTTGTGTCTGAATCAATACTATCAGCCAAATATCTTGCGAACTTTCACCGGTTTGATGGTTAACTTAACACAGCGGGATTACTCGTCATGCGCATGGGAGGTTGTTTTTCCGGCTTGCTATTGGCTGTTATAAATGTCAAAACTCTTGACTTTCACATGTTCAATATGGCTGATGTTTTGTGATTGTTGTGGCTGTATATTTGTTTTGTGTTTTATTCGGTTTGATTTTACGTGTGACCTGTGTTATAGATATAAATTATTGAAACAAAATTTGTGGAAATTTATGGGTTTTTTAATAAATTATTTTTTAAATTATTTACGTTGTTTTTTTTTGAATAAAAACAAATTAACACTTTATCTAGGATTTATTTATGTAACAAAACATTATATACATTAATATTTTATATACATCCGTAAAATATATTTAATGAATATCTTGCTGGAGGTAAAAGCACAATGAACCAATAGAGGATTTCTGTGTGCGTCACTCTATTTAAAAAATTTGCTTGAACTGTAAAAGTCAGACAAATGATCAGTTTAAAAAGTATTAATAGTGATAAAAATTATACTAAAGCGAAAAAATAAAAAGGCCTAAAGCCTAAACACTTAAAAAACTTAATAACTGACCCAGTTAAGGTACAAACCAAGATATAGAGTGTGTCTACTTAAGTTCGTACCATAAGGCAAACTTATTATTAATTTTACGAAAAAATTTAACCATTCGATATTAATTGTTTTCAGTGGTAGGTATATGAAATATCTTAAAAAATATAAATTTATGTTAAGAGGAAAGTACACTTATTTTTGTCAATATTGAAAATTTGTGGAAAAAAGATGTTTAGGATTAGGATTTTTTTCTGCAATAACGAGCATTTTTGAGCTTCTTTTACAAAAATATTTTATTTCAAAATAAGTATCCAGTAATGTGGAAACTTAAATTTTCATTGTTAATTAAAACCTACAATCTTATCTGCTTCCTCATACCTAAAAAAACAAGTAGGTATGTAGATATCGAATAAAATGGACCATAGCCACAGTGGCCTATGGAAATTAAAATCCTACTACGCTTTTCTTAGTATAAGTAGGTAATATTAACTTATAGACTATAATACCTCTCAACTAAATGGGATCAACATAAATCTAAAATTTATTTGGTTGGTAAGTTTGAGCATGCCATATATTTCTTAAAATTATACACTTCTGGTACATTTAGTACCATTTTTTATGCTAAATAAGTAATCTCGCAATAAAAGTTTAGTTTTCAAGAAATAATTCTATTTAGATTTTTATTTTCAGTTCTCATTTCCCTAAAATTTATACCTAGACATTTTCCACATTAACCTATTTCAATCTAAAAAAAATAGTCTTCTACCAAATAGATTTTAATACACTATTAGCACTAAATTACCAATATTTAGTAATTAAAATATTAATAAATTTCAGTATAAACCACATTTTACACTTTTTATTAATGTTTTATGTATATTTACTCAATAAATCAATGTTTTTGAATATACCGCCGATTTTGACATTGGGAGTGCGTATGCGCATGTCCTGCCATCCCGCAGACCCTTTCTTCAAATTGTGCCACTTTTCGAAACGGCGATTGATCCTCTATCCCTTGTCTATTCTCTTTGATCGAGCTTTGCAGATTCTAATGTTTTAAGACAAAAGTACTTTTTTTAAATACCGTCAGAGGGCACTTTACCTAAGACTTAAAAATTTATTTACATCATAACTTTTTATTTTGACAGATATCGCAAAGCTGGGGGCGCCATTTTATAGACAATCAAAAACTTAAAAAATAAGGTACTCTTTATTAAAGTCGGTAAACCTCACCGTTTAGGTACCAATAGACACCAAAGTTTTTTATCAATTTCAATCAAATTACCTACATACATACAGGGTGTTCAGTAACTCAACCGAAAAACTTTACGGGGCAATTCTATAACAGAAAATAAGAAAAAAACTTTATATAAACATAATATGTCCTAAACGTCTTAGTTTTTGAACTACGGTGTGTTAAATATTAAAAAAAAAACTTTTTTTTATGGTACCGAAAAACTCTGCTTCTGATTAGTAACACATTTTTTTGGCCTCTTCTCACCCCCATTTTTTTTTGGTTTACTAGGTTTTATTCGTATTATGTTAGCCTTGTAAAAATCCCATAATTAAATGATTTACTTGGAATTTTTAAAAATACACAATTGAACATATATTTATTACATTTTAAGAAATACCAGTAATAAAACAATAATGATAACTGCTAATATGTTTGGAACTTGCGGTTTTTATGGGATTTTTATGGGCACAACCAAAAACAGATATAATATAGACGGTTAAAAGCTTTAAAAATAATCTGCTTGATATTTTAATAACAACCAAGGTAAAATATAGGTGGGCCTAAAATTCGAATAAAGTACATCATGAGGCTAGTCATTTTATGCTGAATAATACCACAAAATAACTCTAACATCTTCTTTGATAATACAATACATTTAAACATACTAACATCTTCTGGATTTTAATGTCGCAAGGTATGCCTTCCTAAATCATTTTTATTAACACGCTTTTATTAGCTTGGGTTGTAACTATCTATCTATCTATCTATCTATCTATGTAACGGAATCTTTGAGCCTAATTTTTACCAACTTCCAGCGATTCAATTTCTTTGAAACTTTGCACACGTATCAAGGACCGATGACAATGCAATAATTTAAAAACAGTATCCCGTTATCCTGATTAGGACCGCCAGGATAAATAAATTCCTTTACAGATTCTCTGAGTCTCTTGACAAAATGGCGAAGGAATTTTTTAGTGAATAAACTGGAGCATTTATTTTTAAAAAACTAATTGATATATCGAACTAAAAATGAAAAATAAATAATAGTTTAAAAAAAACTAAAAAACACGCTTTTATATGCAACCGAACTAAAAATTAGAAAATAATTTTTATTACAAAGAGTTTGTCACTTCAGAATAAAAGCGTGGGGTGCTTAATATATTAAATGTTATAATTATTCTATTTGCAAATATCTATGAGGGAAAAGTTATGAAAAAATAGTAAAATGCACCCCACGCTTTTTACTCTGAAGTGACAAACTCTTTGTAATAAAAATTATTTTCTAATTTTTAGTTCGGTTGCATATAAAAGCGTGTTTTTTAGTTTTTTTTTAAACTATTATTTATTTATACTTTGATAAATATAGTGATCGCATTTGAACATATCAATATCTTCCACATTTTTATGTCGAAAAACCTGCGTTTTTAAACTACATTTCACAATAGTTTTTGTAATGACATTAATTACATTTAAACATATTAACATCTGAATTTTTATGGTTACGCAAGGAATGCCTTTTTAAATACTTTTTATGTATAGTTTGATAATCACACTGATCGCATTTAAACATATTTATATTATAAGTATATTTGTGCCGGATCAGGTGACAACGAAATTACTATCCAGCATTTTATTTCCTTGAGAACGTAATGTATACTTTTTAAATTTAAGAATGGTGTATTGTGTCACTAGATGCAAATTGCAAAAGCATCAATTTTTAAAAAGAACTCCTTTTTTAGTGTCCTTTAAAAATAAAAAATGTGAGGTTACAGTAAATTAATTAAAAATAAACGTATTGCCTAATTGTAGATAAAATTAAATTATTTTGTAACGTTTAATGCATCATTTTGGAAAAAGTCTCATAAGTACGGTCCTGTTTAAATCTATTTGACCAAAATTGGCAAACCTAGAGAAAACATATCTACCTATTAGCCCATCAAAAATAAAAAATGGTGAGGGCAACATATAAACAGTTATTATCCAACAAACACTATTTGCCGGCAATGTACATTTTTCATATTGACATTGATGGTAAAGCATTGGCAATTGGTGGCAATATTATGCCAATATCTTATACGCATTAAAAGTCAACCCTAAATAAACACTTAATTGCCAATAAATTTTACATGCAGGCGAATTGCCGGCAGCATACAAAAATGGCGGCATACCAATCCTGATTAAATAAAGCACGCGTTTTTGTTGCAGGCAAATAAATACTGGATTTTGAAGGCAAACCTTCAACGCATATTCATACTTTTTAAACCATATTATTAACATTGGTATTTAACTAACATTAAAGCAATTTTTTTGATCTGTTTTATTTATAATGGCAGCTAAACAACATTATTTTATGTTTTTTTACATAATTTAAAGGAAATGGCCTTTTCATAACATTTTATTGTTAAAAATCATGCAAATAAAAATTAGGTCAAACAAAATGTTTATTATGTATTTTGGAGCGAATAAAAATAAAATGATGGTAAAATTAGCTACGTTAATTTCGACCGAAGGTGACCGCTTTGTGCATTTGTTTTCTAAAAATAATTCGAGAGCGGTCTGCGGTAGATGATCTCACTTAGCTTTGAAAGAAATATCTTCGGCTAGTGAAAAATCTGCATCTCCAAGTTGGACAGTGTTCCGAGAGATGGTACTTTGCATTGCAAGGAAATTGCATGCAGCAAGGTGTTTTTCCTATTTTAATTTTCAAATAAAATATCGCATCGTTTTAGCTTTAAAAAAAGTATATGCGACAATTTTCGTCAATAAGACGTCAGCTTGCTGCTTGGGAGTATCTGCATTTGCCCACTTTCGTCTTTTTGTTATCTTTTTGCCAATAACTTATTAATGATGGATGTCATCATCTTAAACGCATTTTTTTGCCAATAACTTATTAATGACGGATGCCATTACTTTATCTGCAACACGTGGCCTAATAACGGCCAATTGCCCACTTTCGCGTCTTTTTGATACCTTTTTCCAATGCTTTGCCATTAAAGAGTGTTGGCAATGCCAGTAAATTAAATGTACAACGCCGGCAAAAAATGTTATATGGGCATTAGATGGTAAAAAAGTGTGAAAGTTTAATTTGACCCACACTGTAGATTAGTGTAGATGATAATTTTCTAACACTATTTTATAAGGCGTAAAGTCCGCGCGTTTAGTAAAGAGGCCACCGACGTCATCATTATCTACGCGAAATCTTCTGTAACTCTCTTTCAATCGCGGTTTCGTGATCTTCCTATTGTTACCTAGAAAGAAGGCATTTTAAAGATTTGATTTAAAAATATACATAACATTTTAAATACGGGATGAGGGAATAAGAGGAGATTTTGTGCAGGAAATGATGATGTCGGTGGCCTCTTTACTAAACGCGCGGACTCTACCTCATTTAACTTTCAATGTAGTGTCAAAAATTATTACCTAAATGTTTATACATATTGTTAAAGCATGTAAATAACAACAGTATTTAATGCCTACCAAAAATTTATTGTGACAAAATATTACCAATTAAGGTAAATAAAAAGTGGATTGCAATAAAACGTCTTTTTTATTATTTTTGATTTAAATTACCTTATTAATAAAGGCCGGTTGCAATGAAACTCGTTTTAGTAATGACTGTTTTTAATGCCAAAACGTAAAGTGTGTAACAAGTTTGTTTACTTTCTCCAAGTTTTTTTTTTAATCTGTATTATACAAGAGTGTTTACTTTTACACAGGTATAAAATGTTTATTTTTATTAAATTGAAATTTACTCACTACCAACCAATACTAACAAATAAAAAGTCAAGGAAAGGAGAGTTACATGTACCGGGTGTCAAATTATAAATGTACACCTCCATAAACTTTTTTATTTTTTATCGTACAAAATAAATAATTAAGTCAGTTTATTGGATTTATACTGTAGTTTCTAAGTCAATAATTACATTTTTAATATCTTATGAAATGTACAGGGTAGGACAAAAAGTATGATTTTTTTTCGAACACCCTGTATATTTGGAGTTAGAATCTTAGGGCATAAACCAACTAGAGGCAGCCTTGCTGATTTGCCTTGTAAACAGTTTGCGTAATAAAGAAAAGTGCAAGCAGTTTTTTTCTTTCTTGTTCCGTGTGCTGATTAATTCTACCAATTTGCATGGAGAGTGAGAGAGAAAATATTGAACTTATTTTCTTTCTATGTTAAGCACGCTTTTGCCACTACCCAGAAAAGTATAAGCTTGATGAGTCAAGTCCAGTCAATTGTTTTTAGAGCATCTTTAACATTGATTTTTTTCGACATAGCCGAACCTCCCACCACTCTTTTTCTATATACCAGCCTCATTTATTTTAAAGCACGATAATATCAGCAACAAAACAGCAAACAGTTATAACTTTCTGTTTTTTCTACTCAAATAAAGCGAATTAATTCTAACTTGAAGACAACAACGTCAGTTTTATCAATAACAAATTTTAAAGACGTATTTTTACAATAAAATACCAAAAAATTTAATTATCAACATATAAATTGGGGCAAACCATGCCCTGTAAAGCAGGCTTTACAACTCTTTAAAAAGTGCGCATGAGCATCACAAGAATTCTTGCAATAATTCTAGCAAAATTTGTTGGAAGTATCAAACAGAAATAAATGCACTATTACCAAAAATCATACGAAAATAATAAAGAAAATTTTGATAGTAATTTCAGCTATAAACTTCGCTAGAATTCTTGTATGTGTAAAACGAACCTTAGGTTCTTAGGAAAATAAATACCTTTTGATTTCTTGAACTTAATGCACTTAACACCAAAATTGCAAATAATTATTCACCAATGTATAAATTTATTAGTATACATGTAATAAAAATTTTACTTTATAAGCTAACACCAGTATTAATTATTTTATATTATAAACAAAGGAAATGCATTCGTAAGTAAACTAAAACTCTAATTAGGCAAAAACAAAACAAAATAGTTGTAGATATACTTAAAGGTATTGATAATAACTGTCAATATTATTGATACTATAAATTGCGTTTTAATATCTACAGGGTGTGAGCTAATTAATAATACACAGAAAAACCACAGTTTCCTGCAAGCAAGCAATATATCGATATTTGAGAGAGAAAAAATATCGATAAATTATTTAGTATACCATAATTTTTTTCCTATCAGGTAGTGGGTAAATAAATACGGCATAATAGTAAAAATTACCTTGATACTTTAGTTTTTTTTATTATTTTACTGTACAACATGTTTGACAGTTTTAAAAATTTAAGTGAATAAAATCTCTTTTAATTTTAACCCCAAATATCGAAAATAGTTAATATCGATGTATCGAAATATTGAGAAGTTAAATATCAATGAAGATTATCGATATTTGATTTTCGATATATCGATATTTGAAAAGAATCGATATATTGTTGCCATCCCTACTTAAATCCAAGTTTATAGAGTATATTTGCCAAAAAAACACTAGTAAATTTTTAATCCGTTGCCGAAAAAGACATTCAAAAATATTAAAAACAAAAGCTAGATTCACTTGTCCCTACTTTTTAATTAAAATAAGACAAATTACTTTGTTTTCTATCACTGTATTTTTTAACATTTTGACTGCAATTTTGAAGTTTTTGCTAAATTTTTAAACTGAATAACGTACGTCCTAAAAGTTTTGGCACAAAACTCATTGTCTTTAATTTTAACAAAAACAAAATAATATCAAGTTGCCTTTGAAAACAAAAGTTTATTTACTTTATTTACTGTCAGTTGAGATTTATTTATTTTGAAGTTTTCGCTTTAAGATGTCGTATAAATTAGAAATAAGAAAAAGTATCTACAAGTTAGTTGGGTGGATACCCAAAGCTGAAATCTGTCGAATATTCCAGAATGAAAACATTTCACGCAGAACCATTTATAGAACAATAGCGGAGTGCGAGCAGGGAATACCATGTCTGAATCTCCCAAAAGTGGAAGACCACGTGCATTTACCGCACAGAGGTCAGAGAGATTGGTGAGAAGAGCAAAAACCAGACTGGAATGTCAACGAGGAGACTGGCTAGGCAATACAGATCTTCTAAGAGTACGATATCGTTGGAATTGAGGAGGAATGGTCTTAAATATCAAAGACGTAAGTGCCCCAAATACTCTCAAGCGCAGCTTCTTCGTATACCAAGATGTTGTAAAGATAATGAGTTTTGTGCCAAAAACTACAAGTTCGAAGTAGTTTGAAAAATTATTAAATAATGATATTTCTATGTTTATAGTCATTAATTTAATTTTAAGGTTTGGGATTAAGTAATTTCACTACCTATATAAAAATATAAAGCACGTCAAATTTATGGCGCTTGCCTATAAATAGTATGGGCACATATCCAATGTTTACAGGTTTGTATAATACACATACAATAATCCACGCTCTACACCTTTTTAATCTATTTTTATAAATTTTGATTTAATTTAATCGTATCTACCCGTAATATAAAAAGTAATAAACACTTGAAACAAAAATTAACCGACCTCAAAATTTATGAAACTCATGTTTAATCTTTTAATTTCTTAATAGAGTGAAAAAAAAGATTTAAATCACCAGAACTAACCATGACCCCCCATGTAAATCAATCAAATTACACATTTTTAAGCTTCTTAATGTAGTCTCTCTTTCAGTTCTGTGGAAAGGGTAAATTTTAAATTTTACCCCAAGTTTGTCTATTCTGACTGCGTCCCCGACCTCTTTTCTTTATTATCGGAGCACATACCTATTTACATGAGCATATACCAACTAGAGGCAGCTTTGCCGCACAAACATATATATTTATATATATAATTATTTATATATATATATATATATATATATATATATATATATATATATATATATATATATATATATATATATATATATATAAAATTTTCCAAATAACATTTTTTTTCAGAAATGTGCGCAAAAGCATGACTGAAATAATAATATTGAAATAAGTTGTGTACAAAAACATATTGTTTTATTTGTTTTATTTATGATCTTCAAATGCAACAACATATAATGGGAATTTTATAGCAGAGTAATGTTGTAACTTCAGCGACAACAAAAAGTAAAATAAAATATGTGATGGAATAGCCAAAATATTTATGTTTTATTATGTTTTTAGGTTTCTTAAATTAATTCTACTTTAAAGTTAGCAGATATAAACAAGATATTTTACGACGACGCGACGCCGACGGTATGCCATATGAATAAAAAGAAGCAAATACTTATAGGATTTGAAGTAAATACTTTGCTTATGATTATAAGCAAATGCTCATGATATAGAAGGATTTACAAGTGCGAGTATTCACTTATAGAAAGCTGATGATACTGAATAGCAGCATAATAGAAATACATACATATATATATATATATATATATATATATATATATACAGGGTGTTCATTTAAAAACTTTCCACTCAAGTTATCTTCGAAACGAGACAGATTTGAGAAAATCGCCGAAACACGTCAAGATATTTATTGAGGGGAAACGTTTTTACAAAAATTGGACGGCGCCCCTTTAACCCCTTAACCACCAGGACCACCACCCCAAAATTCTTAAATGAGAAGGAGGGTCGAGTGATACATCATTTTAAAGCTCCTGACGAGTACTTTATAACCCTAGAATATAAAGTCAATTTTTCACCTATTACAAAATGGCGGTACTTTAAAAATTACCTAAATACCTGATTTGGATGGCCATATTTCCGAAACTAATAAAGTTAGATGTACCTAATGTGATGTTTTCTTAAAGCTCTGTTAAAGGTCTTTTAATGGTGATACTGGTAGTAATATACAGGGTAGAAGAAAAAGTACATATTTTTTTTATTTAAGAACCCTGTATATTATTTTACCATATATATATATATATATATATATATATATATATATATATATATATATATATATATATATATATATATATATATATATATATATATATATATATATATATGCCTTTTCCAAAAATAAAAATAAATTTATAAATCATTATTTATTTTGCAACAAATTTTACCTATTAATTTTTTTCCCAGTGCACCGTTTTTGAGTTAAAAAAATAAAAATAGGGCATTAGCATACTAGTTCAAGAGAATTTTTATACAACAAATGCCTGAAAGCGGTTATTATTTTTTAACGCAAAAATGGTGCTCTGGAGGAAAAAAGTCAAAGAAAATTCAATTTTTTGGAATATAAATGGAGATTTTAAAAGTTGTTTTTATTTTAAAAAAGTAATTCCGTGCTACATATTTTTGCAATCTTCAGTATACATTTCCGTTCGGCTCCACGGGTAGAAATAATTTAAAAAAAATACATATTAATGCCTAGTAGGTGCATGTTCAATTTCATGAAAATATCACAAACAGTTTTGAAATTAGGATAAGAAAAGGGTTATTGGCTTAAAATTTTAACACCGTATAGCTTAAAAGTTAATAGATTTAGGACATACGCCAAATAATTATACCCTGTATTTTTGGCCATCAAAGCCCAAAAGCCTTGTATAAAAATTAGTTATTTTTAACAAAATAACGTATTATTGTATAGCAGGGGGACCGCTCAAAGTAGGAGAGAAACAGATGTCGAACGCTGCCGAACGCGGATGCCGATTGTGCCTCTTCCGCACTCTCGCGTGCACTTTAAGCTTTAAATGGAACGCCGCATGAGTCATGTTTTTTTTTGTGCGTGCAGCCGACTCCATCGAACTATAAGGCCTCTGACACGATACTAAGCGTCAGCGTTAGCGGCCAGCGTTGAGCGGCAAATGTGAGAGCGCTCTCTTTGATCTTTATGCGAAAATAAAAGAACTTTCCGGTTTTGGCGTAAAAGAAACTAAATATGTAGAAGTTAGTCCTAAAAGTCGTGTTAATAGGTAATATATAAAAAAGCTATTTGCAAAATTAAAAAAAAAATGACAACATTATTATTACTGGTGGATTTATCATGGTATGTATCAGATATGCAATGATCTTAAAATAAATAATTTTTGATAAATAACTTTTAATTGACTTTCTAGATAATAATGAAATTTAGTTAGCTTATCTCATTAATAGTTGTCAGGGCCGTGCCTAAGGGTGCTGCAAGTGATGCAAGGTACCAGGGCGCAACGCTGCGGGCGCGGAATATTGTAAAATAAAGGGCAAAAATTTTTAAAATAAAGGGCAGTATTAAGAAATAAACTTTTTGGAATCGAAAACAGTGTAATTTTAGAGTGGGACCTTTTTTTTATAAAAGAAAAGCAATGTGAAATACTTGAATAAAAACTCGGTATAATTTATTGTGAAAGTGGGGACTTTTGTGGCTCTTCAAAGTTTTTTAAACATTTACTCTTAGGGGCGGCCCATAATTTTCTGCATCATCATGGCGCAAGTCACTCTACGAACGGCGCTGATGGTTGTAGACTCAATGGATGAGACAGTATTTGAAGGTATCAAAATTTACAAAGGACTTCCTATGAGCAGTCGATGCATCACCCGCTCGCTATAGATTTTAAAATAAATTTACATTGCGACTTTTTTCCGCTACAAAATAACGATAATCAATTTAAGATCCTACGTTTCGTTTAAAAGAAATCATCAATCAATCAAACTGTGATTTTTTCAGGACCCATCAAAGTTAAAAAATATTTCCTGAACATTTTACTAAAAGCAACATATTGGGTTTTGCCATCTTACCAGCTATTTTATATCCAGTTCAACTAACAAGTTAGAGTAGGGTAGGGCGGGGCTAGTTGAGCAATTTTTCACTTCATCGGTTGTAGCTCCTCAAAAATAAGTCTTAATGGCTTATAATGCATACTAATAGATTAGCAATTTATCCCTTATGAATAGTGTCCATAGTAATTTCTTTCTAATAAGTCTACTTTGGAAGCTACATCTATTTTAATGTAGATAGTCAAGTATGCTCAGCGTACCCCATAGGTGAGGTAAGTTGAGCAAGGGTATGGGGCTAGTGGAGCACTTAGAAAGTATAGTAAAATCGTGGCTTGAATGTTAGATACGTTTACAATAAAACAACATTTTGTCAATTTGCTTTTTATATTTATAATCTAAACAACAAATCCCATTAATAAAACAGCAACGTACCTAGCTTATCTTAACTATTGAATTTAATACGTATCAATTCATCTTCGTTTTTTAAACTTTTTAGGCAGTTTTATTTTGCTTCTCTTGTAATGTCTTCTGTATCTGTTAAAAATTGCAGCTTGTCTCTATCTACTGTTTGAATTGGCTCCTTTTCTTGGACCAGCCTTTGGGTATGGTCGAACTATTTCCAGAGAAAATTTATAAGTTAGATAAGTCAGCTCGTTTTCTTTGTTGCTTGTACAAAGTTCGGGTTGCAGCCTCTTTTAAATCTTGAGAAAACTCTAGTAGTCTTACTGTTATAAATCCGTATCCCAAAAAAAAAAAAAAATATACTTAAACACTTGGGTTAGTTGGGCAACTGTAGCTCAACTAACCCCAACCTGGAATTTTAAAGAAAAAGTAAATTTATTAGAAAATCGGTTAGAATTATATACAAAATCTTTATACATATTAAAACTGCAATAAATTTACTTTAGATTTACACTTACCTGATTGAGAAGGGAATACATTTAAGTATCACAGATAAAATTTTCCGGCTTGCAATTATTTTACTTTTTAATTATAAAATAAACAATGCGCACGGATACTTTTCTCGATCGCCGCATCACCACTAGTGGTCACACAGTTTCCCTTGCGCAACCCCTTCGTTATGCTATTTGATGCTTTCGCGTGCGCTCGATAGTTTTGATTGCCCAACTTACCTCTATGCTCAACTAGCCCCGCCCTACCCTAATAAAAAAAATATACTTACCAAAAGGTATTAAAATAAGGTTTTTGTCAAATTGACTATGTTTTTGTGGGTTTTTATATATCTAATAAAATAATCTTCTATCAGGCTTCAGTGTATTCCTTTAGATACCTTACCAAAACTATTACAAAAATTTTATCACAGCTAAAGTAAACCCTAAGTATATATTTTTTCTTTCTCTAGAAAATACCACCCTAGTATGAAAAGCCCAGCTTTAACATTAAAATAATAATTTTAAATTGTCAATCAATACCAATTTTTTATTTCTGGTTTAATTGCGGGCTATTTAATGTTTAATGGAGGCAATAATTTAATTGGAGGCTTTATTTTAATAGATATTGGTTAATACATATAAAATTTATTACTCTGAGAGTAATAATTGTACCCAGAATGTTATTTTCCATTTAAATTAGTACAAATATACTGCGTATCTCATTTAAAATTGAAAAGTTTGCGTTGTTTTCGGATAAAACCGGAAGTAATAAAAATTAATTGAATTTAAGAAACAATTCACATTTATGATTTATGTGATATTTGTATAGAAGGAACAGTTTAAAAATGTAAATTCGGTGCTCTTTGATAAGAAAAAAAATCACAAAAAAGTTTAAAGCAAATAAATCGGCATGCTTGTCTTCTCGGCCGCCTTTGCTATATTTCTTTTATGATATGCCGGTTGATGCAGCTGGTCATCGCAATATGGGATAGAAATTAATTTTTTGGTCAAAATTCTGAAACTTACCAATCTAACTTAAAATGGGGTGCTTTTTACTGGAAAAATATTATAAATTATTACAAATGCTTTTTAGAAACCTAAAACTTATTATATGTTATTATAAATTTACACCCCCGTAACATTATAATTTTTTATTGTACAAAATAAACTAAAATGTCAGCTTGTTTGGTTAATTTGGTAGTATTCTAATTAGTAATCCGATGATTATTATCTCATATGAAATACAGGGTACGACGATAGGTATGATTTTTTAAATGGAATACCCTGAATATTATATCACCACCAAAAAAATATTTGAAATGCTTAAAAAAATACTATATTTGATGTGTCTATCTCAATTAGTTTAGGAAATATGACCATCCAAATCTGAAAAATAATTTTAAATTATTTTTAGAAGCGTAATAGAGATACATCTTCCCAACTTATTTTATTTTTTAACGTTGAAAATAAATAAAAAACACTGTTTTGTTGGGTAGATTCTGTAGAATCCATATCTTTCATCAGAATGCTATTATCTTTTAGGATATACAGTGTAGGACAAAACATATTAAATTTTAAAATGGAAAACCTTGTAAATTATAAAAACATCTTGTATCTGTCCTTACACTCAGAAGTAGCAAAAAGTAGGAAGGCAATTGTAAGTACAAAAACTGATAAAGAAAAAGGTAAAAAAATATTTGACAACAGTAGCGAGACTTCGCGAGACTGCATCGGAAACAGAACAATAGCTCTTATTATTTAAACTCTTTTACTTTTTAAGTAAACAAGGCTAATAATAAACTAAGCAGATTAAATGTTGTATATTTATGTTTACTTAAAATACATTTTCAAGTTTCTTATTACCCCAATAGAAGTCGTCGTATCCTTTTATAATTTTGCGTACATGTAGTTTAGAGTATCTACTTTGAAATACACAGCATGAGCCATTAAAATTTCAAAGTTGCTTTTTGGCCAAAATAATGGATTTCTATCCCATAGTGTATCGGCGCGTCGCTGTAAAGGATAGAGGCGCGTATAAAATAGTCCGATTGCAGGCGGCGTTTTTATGTTTTTTTGTATTATTTTCAAAGGGTACCGAATTTGCGCTTTTAAAATGTTCTTACTATACCTACGTACCAAAATTTATCTTGATATGTTAAACAATGAAAAGGTAGGTAGGGGTAAATCAGCAGCTATAGACCACACTATTCGGGATGAATTTTTTGAAAGCTACTTAACTGATTTTAATAAATTAAATATCATTAAAAAAAATGAAGCTCTTAAAGACAAAAAACCACTTCGTCTCCTTTCTATTTGAACATTTTGACGTTTATGTGGGTAAGGGAAGGGGATAACCCTGAACAAGAAAATTTTGACACAAAAATGTGTCCCCCTAAAAATATAAATGGAAATTGAATTGTGTTTTAGGTTTATTTTTAAATAATTACACAAACAACGAAATTATCGAGGGTGGCTCATTTAAGATGGAATGCATGGTATAAATCTAGGGGTACATTTGTCCTGGGTCTGGCTACACTTGGGGGTCGGCCCCCAGGTTTCCCTAGTTACGCCGATGATAGTGAGCCTCGAATTTGCCTGTAGAGTAGATATTGATTGACACGTTGATTATTTCGTGAGAAAGAATTTATAAATTGTTGTTTATGCAATAAATGCAGTAAAGCGTAAAAATTTTCCACGTTCATAGTATTCCATTTTTAAACATGTATTGGAATTTGTAAGATTAATTAAAATATGTAATACGCAACATTTTTTCGAAGAGCAGCGTTTCATGGTAACTATAAAAATTCTTCTCTAGAATACAAGGATCTCACTACAAAAATTAATTTAGTTATTTACAGAAAAAGAGTCAACTAATGTACAGGGTGGCCCACCATATTCGACACGGGCTTTAGCTGGATAACCATGGGGTTTTTATAAAAAGTAAATACTGAAACATATACAGGTCGGATAAGACCACAGTATAAAATTATTTTAGTCTATACAGGGTGTCTCAAAAAAGTGTGACGTATCAAAGTTATTTTTTTATATATATTTTATGACGGTTTTAGATTCTACTTTAAAAAATAACTCAAGTTTGTTTTTAGTACTAAGTGTCTAATTTTATTCGTTTTTGTGATATTTAATTTTTTGAAAAATGCAGAGGTAAAATTAAATTGATTCTACTTTAACACTTTTAACACTTTAAACTTTAAAATGTGTAACAAGATTAGAAAAAGTCTGCCATATCATACGTAGGTCAAATCAAGATCAAATATTGTACAGGGTGATCAAAAAATAATTTAAATTTTTCAGAAAATCAAATAGCCACATCTCTCTTATTTTAAATGGAACACCCTGTATTTTTTTACGTCACATGATGACAAATAAAATACTCTTTCAAATAGTTATAGGTTTATTGATTACTAGTGTTTTAGTCAGTTTAAAAGAAATTTCAATGATTTTAAATAAAAACCTTTCTTCTACAACAACAAGATGATATAATACTGGTAGGATGTGAAAAAATGGTTTACTTTAGTTTAGGGTTAATCCTGGAGAAACCATCTGATAACCTTAATAGTTGCTTTAAAAAATTTGACACAGTGATTGTGGATAATGGAAGAAACGAGTTATAGGTCACAGAATGTCGTCATAACTGACCAGAGGCGTTATTAGGATTGTTTAAAAACACAAGTTTTATCATTACCACATTCAGCTGAAATAAGTGTTATCGGAAGTAGCATTATAAGCAACTAATAATTTTTTTTTCTGTTAATTTTAAAAATAGTGGCAGATAATACAAAATCTTTTAATTTTGTGCTTTTTTCCAACAAATTTACATTTTGCAATAACGGCTTAGTAAATAGGCATAGCTATATCACAGCCTACACTGATTTAAATAGACATTTGGAATAAAAATATGTTAAAACAGAATTTACTTAAAAAGTATAGAAGATAGGTATAGGCAACCTATACACCATTTGAAAGAGCATTTGGTTTGTCATCATGTGGTGTAAAAAAATACAGGGTGTTCCATTTAAAATAAGAGTTATATTGCAATTTGACTTTCTAAAAAATTAAAATTATTTTTTGATCACCCTGTATAATCTATGATCTTGATATGACCTTCGTATGATAAGGCAGACTTTTCCCAATCTTGTTACAAATTTTAAAGTTTAAGGAGTTTATATTGTTAAATTAAAATTAATTTAATTGCACCCCTGCATTTAAAAAAAATCAAATATCACAAAAACGAATAAAATTAGACACTTGGTACTATTAACAAACTTAAATTATTTTTTTATGTAGAATCTAAAACCGTCATAAAATATAGGGTATTCCATTTAAAAAAATATAACTTTGATACGTCACACTTTTTGAGTCATCCTGTATAGAGTAAAATAATTTTATACTGTGGCCTTATCCGACATGTATATGTTTCAGTATTTACTTTTTTAAAAACGCCATGGTTATCCAGCTACAGACCGTGTCGAATATGGTGGGCCACCCTGTATATTAAAATTTTTAATAATAAATCCCACCAAAAACGTATTTGCGAAAAAGTGAGCCAACTTCAATACTAAAATTATGCTTAGACATGGTTTTACCCTTAATAAACTCAATTACCAATCTGAATATTTGGTTTTAAACTTAATAAACTCGTATTTTAATTCTACATCAAACGATACACATTTTACATTTGTGCGATGTCTCGAACCAAAAAGCATCATCATTTACTATTTCACCATCACCCCAAACGGGGGAAAAATTTCGTTTGCAGGTCAGTACGCACCCATTTTTTATAACAGGCTACGATAAAGTTGATAGAGGCGTTTAATTATATTAAAGGCTTTATGAGAATGGGCCTCACGGATATGAGGCCTTCGCAAAATGTATCTTGCTCATATAAAATTTCAATCTTGCTGTCTATATCTTATTGATAAACTTTTACATGGATTTGTTATTAAACAAATTTAGGGACTATTTATCACCTAATATCTGGTTAACAATACTGTTTGGTTTAAAATTTTAAATAACTGTTATGAATTATCTCGAAACTATCTAATAGCCTATTAGTTTATGACATATAAACACAATTTCAGAAAGTTTCAGTGTTTAAGGTTCTTTGGTAATAATATTAAACAGTTTATAACTAAAAATACAATGTTTAGTTTACAAAATATTCCAAATATTTTTATAATAGTTTATACTTAAATTGTGTAAATACAATAAAATTATTTTTATAGTTTATTACATCAAATACTTACTTTAGGTTAAGCTGTTAATTTTTTTATTTCATGTACCTACAGGAGGCTCTTTGTTTCTGACATACAGGGCGAAATTAATATTTTTTGCATTTACGGACCCTCCTTACAGTTTAGTGTCGGATTTAAGCATAGGCAACATAGGCAGTTGCCTATCAGCTGCCACCACAAGAAAGCCTCCACCACACCACCAAAAATAAGGAAAGGAATTAAAAACGAAAAATGTTACAAGAAAATAAGAAAGGTCTTCGTGAATACTTTTTGTACATAAAAATGTTTGAGGTGTCCTCCACCTCATGCTTTGCCTATATGGACCGCCGAAGCGTAAATCCGGCGCTTCCTATTTAGATCTTAGACTATCTGATTATATGAGTCGGGTGATGGCTTAGCGTGTAAGGCGTTAAGTCGTTGAGCGCACAACGGACGTGAGGTGGGTTCGAATCCTACTGAGGCCAAATACTTATTTATAAGTTGGTCGGAAATTTAGTGGTTACCTCAACACCAGACGGACAAACTGCAAAATGTATCGACGCTGAAGGCCACCAAGGACCAGGGCGCCGGAACACACTTTACCGTGTCCTGCGCAAACGTAGACATGCGGACCCCACTCAGTTGGTAGGTTCAGTACATGTAGTGCCCCCTGGGTGGGGACAAGGTCTTAGATTGTCGCTCATAGGACCGTAGCAGAGACAAGAATGAGACGAGCAACTAAATGTAAATAAATTATCCGAGAGAGAGATAGCTGCTGGGCCTTCCTTGTCTGTCTTCAAGGAAGGTAAACGCAGATGGCGCGTGAGTCGACTTTATCGTTTGCCCGCCAAATTCAAATTATATAGCTGTGCTATTTTTGCCCCTAATGTTAGGTACTTGTTTTTGTTTCCTATTAATATAAAATATTGGGGTTTAGTACAATAATTACACACACCTAATTAAAAATGTCATTTATTTGATTTTTATAAAGATTTTTTTTTTTACAGATAACCATGTCAATATTGCCTTAAATTATCTGTTGAAAAGCACAAATTTAATATATACACTGTGATCACTAATAAAAGTCAATATTCAAAGTCCAATTAAAGGTAAAAAACCACGAAACACACAATAAATCACAGAAAATGTAAACCAACTGTCCAAACAAATCGGTCATTGAAAAATATCAAACACAAAAAATACGAATAACATTTCGGCGTGACTGCCTGCGGCAACGTTGTCAAGTTAAAAATATTTGATTCATGGTATATTTTCTTTCTCTTAATTAAATGTGAGGCAAAAATAGACATTATAAAGTTTACATGAAGAAATTGTAAACAACTTGGCAATAAGGGCAAAGCGAGGATTGCTCCATCTACGATAGCCTGCCATGATGAACGACAAAGACATTTATTGGAACTTGCGTTAAACCAGAAAGAGATAAATATAATGGACAAATTGTTAGGACCAGTTACTCGTCTCATTGTTGTCTCTGACAGTGGGTCGGAAGCCACGTTAAGCTGTAGGTCCCGTCTGACATCACCCAGACGTAAAAAGACAGGGCGCACAATAAGCCGAACGGCTTCAGTGCATGGGTTATCCCGGCCCTAATCTAATCTAATCTAATCTGATTATATGATAAACTTTTAATTAAATGGTTATGGATTACAAATCAAAACGCGATATCATATCATTATTAATACTTGAACGAAGAGTTACATCTATGACACTTACTATTCCATTCGTAAAATTAATTACCATCAGAATATGCATATGGGAAAATAATCCAGTTTGTAGCAGTAGCTGCATTGTTAGTGTTAACGTAACTAAAATATACCGTATGCCTCCAAGGCCGGGTAGTTACTCGGTTAGATCCTAGGGTGCGTATTTTGACAGTTTTTAACTGTCTCAGCAGTGTCGCAGATTTAACACGGCAATCGGACTTCTCTAACTCTTTCTGTTTTAAGCTGTAGGTCCCGTCTGGCTGACATCACCCAGTCGTAAAAAGACAGGGCGCACAATAAGCCGAACGGCTTCAGTGCATGAGTTATTCCGGCCCTATTCTAATCGAATCTAATCTAATCTGATTATATGATAAACTTTTAATTAAATGGTTATGGATTACAAATCAAAACGCGATATCATATCATTATTAATACTTGAACGAAGAGTTACATCTATGACACTTACTATTCCATTCGTAAAATTAATTACCATCAGAATATGCATATGGGAAAATAATGCAGTTTGTAGCAGTAGCTGCATTGTTAGTGTTAACGTAACTAAAATATACCGTATGCCTTCAAGGCCGCGTAGTTACTCGGTCAGATCCTAGGGTGCGTATTTTGACAGTTTTTAACTGTCTCAGCAGTGTCGCAGATTTAACACGGCAATCGGACTTCTCTAACTCTTTCTGTTTTGTGGTTAAGCTGTAGGTCCCGTCTGGCTGACATCACCCAGACGTAAAAAGACAGGGCGCACAATAAGCCGAGCAGCTTCAGTGCATGAGTTATTCCGGCCCTATTCTAATTTAATCTAATCTAATCTGATTATATGATAAACTTTTAATTAAATGGTTGGGGATTACAAATCAAAACGCGATATCATATCATTATTAATACTTGAACGAAGAGTTACATCTATGACACCTACTATTCCATTCGTAAAATTAATTACCATCAGAATATGCATATGGGAAGATAATGCAGTTTGTAGCAGTAGCTGCATTGTTAGTGTTAACATAATTAGGAAGATTATAATTTATTTTGAATATAATTATTGTCATGTCGATGGATAGTCAATTACAATAAGGATTATTATGTTACGGGAAAATAACCCTATTGTTGAAAAATACTTCAAGGTGTTTGTTTTACCAGAAAATATTATATTAAAGATTTTTCTAATGTTTCTTTACTTTTGGTATTAGTTATTTTAATACTAAACTTTAGTTTCCACATTTCCTATTGGTTAATTAGGGTCTAGAAATTTTCTTAAAGGGAATTTGAGAATTGGTTTACCCTTAAATAATATAATAATAATTTTTTATTAAGAAGTCATTAACAATACAAAATAACTCCAAGATTTAATTGAATTAAACAGACAACAAAAGTAAATATTATTCTTGAATTGACAAAACCGAAATATAAAAAAATCTGTTTTTTTTTTGGTATATACTGAGTTCCATCAAAACGATTTGTAATATAGCAGAGACAACAATGAGACGAGTAACTGGTCCTAACAATTTGTCCATTGTACTTATCTCTTTCTGGTTTAACGCAAGTTTCAATAAATATGTCTTTGTCTTTCATCATGGCAGGCTATCGTAGATGGAGCAATCATCGCTTTGCCCTGGTTGCCAAGTTGTTTACAATTTCTGCATGTAAACTTTAATGTCCTTTTTGGCTCACATCGAATTAAGAGAAAGAAAATATACCATGAATCGAATATTTTTATCTTGACAAACGTTGCCGCAGGCAGTCACGCCGAAATGTTATTCGATATTTGTGTTTGATATTTTTCAATGGCCGATTTGTTTGGACAGTTTGTTTACATTTTCTGTGATTTATTGTGTGTTTCGTGGTTTTTTACCTTTAATAGGACTTTGAATATTGATTTTTATTAGTGATCACAGTGTATATATTAAATTTGTGCTTTTCAACAGATAATTTAAGGTAATATTGACATGGTTATTTGTAAGAAAATCTTTATAAAAACCAAATAAATGTCATTTTTAATTAGGTGTGTGTAATTATTGAACTAAACCCCAATATTTTATATTAATAGGAAACAAAAACAAGTACCTAACATTAAGGGCAAAAATAGCACAGCTATATAATTTGAATTTGGCGGACAAACGATAAAGTCGACTCACGCGCCATCTGCGTTTACCTTCCTTGAAGACAGACAAGGAAGGCGCAGCAGCTATCTCTCTCTCGGATAATTTATTTATGTTTATAGTTTGTAATTTAGAGTCCGGGGCGCCCCGGTTTACCGTCTCGTCTAGCTCTTCAGTAGATACGTCAGTGGTAGAAATCATTTACACCTGATAGAAAGAAAGACGCGGACTTTTATTATGGACATGTGACCAACCTCGCTTAAATCAACCATAGGTTTATTTTTATATTGTAATATATACTTTATCTTAATTATATTCACATTAGGTTCACCTTATACTTATTAATGAGCAACTAAAAACATTTGTTCTATAAATATATAATTAAATTACCGTCAATAACTCATAAATTATTTCAGTAGCAAGGTTGTCGGCAAATTATTTTTTAAAGCATTTATACTGTAAACAACAAAAGTATGGTATAAATAAAGTACATACCTACAGTGAGGATATTAACATAGTTTCCACCACCTTTTTTTTAAATGGGACAATAGGGTTTCCGTTATTTCCCAAATCGATTTTTTTAGCGATCGCCCCCTAAACTTTTAGTTTATAGTCTAAAAATATATGCAATGTAAAAATGTTATTAACTCCTGATTTAAACCCTGCCGAAATCATGTTGCTTTTCCCATTTAAATAACATGGGATTTTTGACTTTTCTCTTTTATTTATTTTTCTTAGACACAAATGGATGGAAAAATCTACTTATCGCAAATTCTGATGGTAAATTTAACGCTCTACAAAAAGTTCTTTTATGAATTTTCGATTAAGTCACTCCTTTAAGAGTTATTTACAGTTAAACGTTGAGTTAAGATTGAGTTGTGGCCATCCTCAGGAATTTAATTGTAATCCGGCATTTTTAAATAAAACACTCTGTATATTAGTTCATTTATCACTATTAAATATATATTTTAAAGGCTTTAAGAAAATACCATATTTTATATGTCTATCTCTTATATTTTTGGAAATATGGCCATCCAAATCTAAAAAATAGTAGATATAGTGTCTATTTTATCTTCTCTCTCTCTCTATCTCTCTCTATTTTTTTCTTGATTTTGGTCCCTTCAGGTCCAATCCACCACTCTCCCCTTCCGGACTATGCTTTCCAGGGCTTCGTCGGCGGAAAATCTGGATAATCGAGCTCGTAGCTCCCAGAAATTCCAAAAAGAAAACAAATAATTCAACAATCGATGTAATGCATAAATTGTCGGCTGTCAAACCAAGATCTGCTACTGGTGTTACGTATAACCTTCACTTTCACTACTGACAGTTCCCATGCCACGCCCATCTATTTCCCGCCATTTGAGAAATGCCTCGTGTTTACCACCAAACAGGTTACCATCAGCTTATAGGAATCTTCGCTCACAGCGCTTAGATCCAGAAGAAAGATGCCGTCGTGAATATTTCCTTGATCCCCGAAGGTAAAAACGTTCGTACGACACATCTAGCCGCCACTCCGGGAAGAACTTTGTAGTCCTCTACGCAAGTCCGCACTGTCCGGAGGTCAAACAAAGAGTATAAAAATTTTCGACAGAATTCAGATTTGAATGGCCATATTTTTTAAACTATAAACTATCAAATGTAATATTTTCTTTAAGCTCTTTAAAATATCTATTAAATGGTGATGTAGTATACAGATTGTTTCATTTAAAACATGCCGGTAAAAATGAAAAGACAGGCGCAACGAATAATTGGTACATATTAGTACCACATGGGCGGTGTTTCAGGTAAGAATTTTAAGAGGTAAAGGTTATAAGGGGGAACCACTTCTTAAAAACACCCGGTATTGTGTCGCTAATAAAATTTCTTTACTTTTCCGTTTTTTTTACTTGGTGGTCTAAATTCACTTAATTTAACAGTTATTTCTGCAGTGTCTTTATTGATTGATTAAAATGTCAACAGCATAACCATTTTATATTTCCGTGTAATTTGTTGTAACTATATTTTCATCACGTTTATTTATTGGCCAATTTAAAGCGTTTGCATTAAAATAAAATAAATATATCTCAATAACAATCGCCAATAACGGTCGCATACTAAAATCTGTTTATTTTATTTTTCTAACAATTGAACAAAATCTGTAGTTCATTGTTTACAAAAACAGTTCAATTGGTTCACAAAATCATAGTATCTAGGGTTTTTAACTTGAGCTATTAAGTTCTAATATTTATATGTGTAGATCGGAGGGGTTGACTACACTATTTAGAATTTTTCTGAAACGTCCTAACTATTTTGTGCTACACTAAATGTACCATCTAAGTAACCCAGTTAACTTCCCAATGGTTTCTACACAAAAAGGTATACTTTGTAAAAATGGCTCTGAGCAACCGTTTTCAAGATATTTGAATTTAAATAGTTTGGTGCAACCAACAAATGCCTTTAAGAAACAGCGTACCTACAGTGCTTGTCTAAATTCAGGACCACCTCCTAACTTTTGAATTGTTTGGTATTTTTCATGAAAATTGAGAATTTTAATAAGACAACAAACCAAATTTTAGACAGGAAATGACAGATATAAATGTCAAACTGACAGCTGGGCGCCATTTCGAAAAGAAAAATCAGTGAAATCAATGGGTACGTTCAGCCGACTTCAGCGGCTGAGTTGCTTGGTAAGCGGTCGCGTTCACCCGACCGGATGACAAGCTGCTTGAACTCAGCAAATTTCCATTCTACAAAGCGGTCTTTATTTATGCTAACCAAACTCTGCATCTATTTGGGCTTGCGCAAATGTCGACCCATGGAAAGTTCTGTTTGTCATCTGTCAAATTATGGTTATATTTTTAACTGAAATGTCAAACTAATAAGCGAAGCGTTCAGAGACTTGCCAACTGCTGGGTCGTTTTTCCGCTGATCGCTATGTGTGCTTACAAAAAGCTGCTGATGGACTGTCGGATGAACGTACCCATTTTAAAGCTCCTGACGAGAACTTTATAACCCCAGAATATACTCTTTGTTTGACCCGGACAGTGCGGACGTGCGTAGAGGACTACAAAGTGCTTGCCCAGCGTGAGCGGCTAGGGAGTGTCGTACGAACGTTTTTTACCTTCGGGGATCAAGAAAGATTCACGCTAAATTGACGGCATCTTTCTTCTGGATCTAAGCGCTGTGAGCGAAGATTCCTATAAGCTGATGGTATCCTGTTTGGTGGTGAACACGAGGTATTTCTTAAATGGCGGGAAATAGATGGGCGTGCCATGGGCACTGTCAGTAGTGAAAGTGAAGGTTATACGTAACACTAGTAGTAGATCTTGGTTTGACAGCCGACAATTTATGCATTGCATCGATTGTTGAATTGTTTGTTTTCTTTTGGAATTTCTGGGAGCTACGAGCTCGATTATCCAGATTTTCCGCCGAAGAAGCTCTGGAAAGCATTGCCCGGAAGGGTGAGAGTGGTGGATTGGACCTGAAGGGACCAAAACCAAGAAAAAAAAATAGAGAGAGAGAGAGAGAGATAGAGAACCCCAGAATATAAAGTCAATACCTTTACCTACTACAAAATGGCGATACTTTGAAAATTACCTGAATAGCTTATTTAGATGGCCGTAGTTTTGGATCTAATAAAGTTAGATACACTTATTGTGGTATTTTCTTAAAGCTTTTTAATGATTTATTTAATGGTAATATTGCTCATAGTATACAGGGTGGGACAAAAGTATAGATTTTTGGAATGACGCACCCTGTATAATATATTACCTTTAAAAAATACCAAAACTAATAAGGTATATCTATCTTTATTAGTTTTCGAGATATGGCTCCAGGGATCCCTAACTATCCTAATGAGTGTATTTTTTTATTAAAGACAAAATTAGAAAAAATTAAAAAGACAAAAATTTTTATGATTGCTTCGTACATCACATGCACATACAGAAGGTTTTAATTTATTTTTATTCTTAATAAGGTTGTCACCTTGATAGATGTATTGAAAGTCAAGTATGGTTAATGCATACCCTATACGAATTTAAAGGTTGAAAGAAATTTAATAACATGCATTTTGTTTATTTTATTTACTTAAAGTAGTACTACCGGTGTAAGAATTAATGTTCAGAAAATTATGAAACTGGTACTTTATACTTATACCCTATTTTTTTGCAAGAGATAGTAATAAAAATGTCTCGGGACGGTTAGAAGGTTGTAAACCATAGGCGCACCAGTCTCTGTGCAAAGAACAGGTAGAAATACACCGAATTGCGTTAAATAAGGATTATAAATTTTATATCTATCTTTCCGTATGTGCAACTGAGTGGTTATAAATTGTTAAAGTATTGTTCAAAGTATTACAGTATTGTAAAAATGGCTTCTCCGCAGAAACGCGCATGTCTCGGCTATTTAACTGTAAACGAAAAGCAGATTGTTAAAAACGTATTCGATTATACAGGGTGCGGCAGAATGGACTCCCACATTTGGGTAGCAAATAAAAAGTCTATTATAAAATATGAAGCTAAACTTTTATTATTTTCAAAAAGAGCACACTTTAAGGTTTTTTAACTATGTTTTCAAAAATTATATCGTGTAAGTGACGGCCGTTAGCAGCGACACACATGCGAAGGCGTTCCTAGAAGTTCCGCATCACTTTTATCACCATATCTTGAGAAATAGCAGCAGTTTCATCTCTTTTTTTTTTATCTTTGGACAAACCACGAAGGCTAAAAGCCTAAATACTAACGTACCGTGGGTGTCTTAAGCGAGGTAAGAGGGAGCTTGTTGACACGGGACTTAAATACTTGAAGATTTGGGGGGAAGGAAAGACCTCCGCGGGCAGCAGGTTCCACAATCTAGAAACTCTAGGGATAAAAGAACGAACAAAGTGAGAAGTTCGGGGCCTGTCCAGTTGGACCGTATAGGGATGCATACGCGCGGAACCACGAGTTTCTCTGTTGGGAACCGTGAGTGGAGGAACTATACTGGTCAATTCTTCAGAGCAGAAGCCATGGAAGTACCTATAAAAAGCGATAAATCGCCCACAGCCCGACGATGGGCAAGAGAGGGAAGCCTTTCTGTAAGTGAAGGATCATTAATGAGACGAATAGCCCTTCTTTGAATAGAATCAAGAATGCTCAGGGTTGTTGGGGACGCCATGCCCCAGATATGAGAACAATATTCCAAGGGAGGTCGGATTTGGGACACATATAAAGTGTATAAATTAGAAGCGGAAAAATACTTTTTAGCTCGAAAGAGAAATCCAAGCTTTTTGAAGCTGCCGTGGCTATAGATACAATGTGTTTATGCCAGTTTAGGTTACTTTCAAATGTGACGCCCACGAGATTGAAGGTGTCTTTGCTCTGTAGAACTTGGTCGCTCATAAGTAGAGGATGAGTATTTGATGACTCTTTTTGCGACAAGGAACATGACTGTGTTTTGGATGCATTCAAATGGACGAGATTTTTGGCGCCCCAATCCAATATTAAATTAAGATCCTGCGAAAGAGATATCTGCATCGCTCTGCGTTTATTTTCCAAGTCAGGTTTAGTGATGGGTTTAGGGACCTGAAAGCTGGAGTGAAGGGTACTATCGTCGGCGAAACTATGAATGGAATTAGTTGTGGACGAGAGAAGGTCGTTGATGTGAAGAAGAAACAATGTTGGTGCCAGAACTGAGCCCTGAGGGACTCCAGCATTTACTTGGTGAAAGCTTGAAGAATGGCCGTCCACAATAACTGATATACGTCGATCAGATAGATAACTAGAGAGCCAAGTACAGAGTTTAGTTGAAAGACCATAGGAGGGAAGTTTATTAAGAAGTGCGGCATGCCAGACCTGGTCAAAAGCTTTGGATATATCAAGAGCAACGATCTGGGACTCACCTAGAAACTCAAGAGACTTATTCCAACAGTGTGATACGAAGGAAAGAAGATCTGCTGTAAATCTTTTGTGGCGAAATCCATACTGCCTGTCGTGCAAAATTTTGTGTTTTCT
Organism: Listronotus bonariensis; assembly: GCA_014170235.1. NCBI lineage: Eukaryota > Metazoa > Arthropoda > Insecta > Coleoptera > Curculionidae > Listronotus > Listronotus bonariensis. Next base: position 46,362 of record JACEGR010002881.1, read on the forward strand.
AAGTACTTAAGAATTTGTGAATTAATTAATTTTTCCATTACTTTACAAAGAACTGAGAGAATTGAAATTGGTCTATAGTTAGATGGAAGCGATTTAGATCCTTTCTTGGGAATAGGTTGAACACGTGCAGCCTTCCAGCTCTCCGGAAAGATACCTTTGTCGTAAGAAATTCGAAAGAGCCGAGTTAAGATTGGTGCAAGTTCTGGAGCACATTTTTTAAAAAATCTCGGATCGCTGTCTTGATTTAGGAAAGTCAAGAACCAGTTGCCCTTAAGTTAGCAACCCATTTAAAAATTGTTTTCCGGTCTGGAACAGAGGCATTCGGAGGCAGGAAGCGCGTACAAAATGCTCTTTAAGCTGGCTTAAAAAGACATTCAATCCTGGTTGATGCAGCAAAATATTGAACATCCTACAGATAGTGTTAAACTAGAGTTGTTGCAGCTAGTAAAAAGTGAAGTCGCCACAAATAAAGCTAAGTACACACGTTTTGTAATTGATGAAATAGCCAAGAAACAAAATATAACTGTATATCGGCTGCCACCTTATCACTGCGAACTAAACCCCATAGAACTTATATGGGCACAGGTGAAAGGTGAAGTAGCCAGAAATAATACTACGTTTAAACTAGTAGATATAAAAAAACTTTTTCAAATTACCGTATCTAATGCTTCACCAGAAAACTGGAAAAAATGTGTCGAACATGTATTAGAAGTAGAAAATAAAATGTGGTATAGTAGATACAACTGTTGAACCTCTAATTATACAAGTAGACTCATATGACTCAAGTAGTGATAGTATGTCAGATATGGAAGAATGTGAATAACTAGATGTAGATTATGTAGCATATTTAATTAGGTATAGATTATATTTTAAATAATTATTTTTTGACTATGCATTTTTATTGTGTATTATTTTCTTAATAAAATGGTTATTATTAACTATAATTATACCAACTGTACAATATTGATATACTATAAATTTTAAAATAATTTTTTTACACATATAAAAGAAACAAGATTTTTATTTTACCTAAACCACGTAACGTACGTTTACGTAAAAGGGTAAGTTCCCAAAAATAAACTCAAGCGCACCGCCATCGCCACTGTCAAGGTTTTTATCACATTATTTACACGTAAATACGGGTAAACATCTGTTATTTCTTTGTATTTGACCCAAGAGGTTGACGAATATTAGTGCAGGATCTGCCGGCCTAAAATTATGATGCCTTATCAGTACATTACAGGTAGAATTGAAGAAAAATATTTATACTCGGACTAACATAGAAAGCGAATTGCCATAAAATTAAATGATTTATTACTCTCTCTTGCAAAAAATAGAGTATAGAATATCAACCAGTTAAATTTTCAAAGGTCTACAGAGAACTGAAAAAAGTTATGAATATTATAAAATAATTGCTTTTAACATTGATCCTTATGGAAAATCGCATATTTTATTTGACTTCACAAAAACTGATGTTCAGATTTTAATAAAAGTGGTATCAACGGAAGAAAAACAATTCTGAATATTTTGGCTAATTAAAAATCCGACCTTCAGAGCTTGTGATAGGGGTAATTAATAAATAATTAAGAAAAATATGCTATGTGACTGCCATGTGGCAATGCCGCCGCAAGGTTATGATGCGCGTAAAAAAGTTTATCGAATACGGTATTGGGGACATAAAAGTCCAATACGTTTATCGGTTATACAAGATACAATGAGTGATAATAAATATTCGCAATTATTAGAAAGCATGTTTTTTCCGAGTGTTTTCAAGTGAACAATTCGACGACTATAATCCGATGTATCAATCAAACCAAAAAAAAGCATATTACAGGTCCAAAAATCAAAGGAATAACAATAAAGTATATACGAGGGGGTTCAAAAATGGAAAAAAATTGCCCTGTATGTCAGAAACAAAGAGGGCCATGAAAAATTTTTTAGTGTCCTCTTTCGTTTCGTCAAAAAGTAGCAATAGTTTGCGAAAACCGCAAGTGCAACAAAATCCGGACACCCTGTATATACGTATTTTTTAACCTATTATTGAAGTACGTCGCAAAAAGTTGATCAGTAGAAAATTTAAAAAATGCACGAAATCTAAAGTTAAGTCAACGATCTATTTTAAATAGATCGTTGGTTAAGTCCAGTGGCCCACCTTGTATAAGTTATAATATTCTGTACTAAGCATATTTCGATGTTTTATGTTGGTTTAAGCCATGGTTTAAGTCTAGACCTAAATGTTACCTATTTAATATGATGAAATAGGTTATTGTTTAAATTAGAAATATAGCAATTTAATTACCTTTTCTGCTGATATGAATTTTTTAGATTTTAAATTTAAAATTACTTACCAAGAAACACTTTTGTACCATATTGTCCTTATAATTATATATATATATATATTTTCATTTGAAAACCTTTTTTAAATAAAATAAAGAGTTTTTACTAAGGTTAGTAACAATAAAATTCCCGGTCTCGTTTTGAAATAAATGCGTATCGCGGAAAGTTTATTTTGATACTGAACTTGAAATCGCCAACACAATAAATAGCTTTTGACCATGCAGTAGACAAATTTTCCAAAATTATCACCATATTTGCTTTATATTTTATATTGTTATAGTTTATTTATACTTATAAATTACCATATTTAAAAAAGTGACTTTTTTGTAATCTTCGTTATATTTAATAGCTATAAAAATAATTAATAGTTTAAAAAAACTAAAAAACACGCTTTTATATGCAACCGAACTAAAAATTAGAAAATAATTTTTCATTAAAAAAAATATTGTCATTTCATAGTAAAAAGCGTGGGGTGATAAAAATATTAAATGTTATAATTATTATATTTGCAAATATCTATGATGGAAAAGTTATGAAAAAATAGTAAAATGCACCCCACGCTTTTACTATGAAGTGAAAATATTTTTTTAATGAAAAATTATTTTTTAATTTTTAGTTCGGTTGCATATAAAAGCGTGTTTTTTAGTTTTTTAAACTATTAATTATTTTTCATTTTTAGTTCGTTATATTGCACAAAATTCTTAATATAACAGTAAATTAGAACATACTATTTAATTAAGCAGCAAAAAGAAAATAACCAGCCCCTATGAAATGACAATGGTAGCAAATTTTAAAATTTGCAAAAGATTGCAACTCACTAAAAATTTCTTCTTCATTAAGTAGCAAAGTTTCAAATTTTGCCAACAGATGGCAATCCAGGCAATGTTTGGACCGTTGCCAACATTTTGCAATCCACTAAAAAATTTCTTCTTCATTTAATAGCAAAGTTTGAAATTTTTCCAACAGATGGCATCCTAGGTGTTGTTTTTATAATATAATGGAATTTTTTTCCTGGCGATTAAAAAAAAGATAAAGGGATACTGTTTGCAGATTATTGCATTGTCATGGGTCCTTAATACGTGTGCAAAGTTTCAAAGAAATCGAATAGCTGAAAGTTGGTTAAAATTAGGCTCAAAGATTCCGTTACATAGGCAGCCAGATAGATAGATTGATAGATAGATAGTTACAACCCAAGTTAATAAAAGCGTGTTAAAAACTAAATACACTAGTTAACAAAATAAAGAAAAAAACTGATGTTATATTAGCTGTATCATAAAATTTAAATAGTTTTTATTTAAAATTAAAGGTAATAGTTCGATATAGCGGTTTTCGCTATTATAAGAGATTTTGAAAAATTCTTTTTCAGATCGTTTCTATAGGTCGATTATGACGCTGGGTGGGGACGAAACAGTAGAAATCCTACATTGAACGCCCAAAAACAGTATTTCACAGTACACACATCACTTTCTGTTTACACAAATGTCCAAAAAATTGTTTAAAAAAATTAAAAATAAATAATAGTACAACAATCCCGCCATGGCTGTCACTGCATAAAAAGAAGAGTTTGCAATAGAACTGTAAATGTCTTGCGATGTTGCCAAATAAAGTGAGAAAGTGTCAATAATTAAAAAAAAAGAAAGATACAGGACAAAATTAATTTGAAAAATTAAGTTATTCCTTCTTCCTATTATAATTTATAGAGAAAAAAGGAAAATACCTAAACATAAAGAAGAATGCATTTCTACAAAAAATACCATTGTTTCTCATGGAAATGGTGGATAATCCCCGAAATAGGCTTGGTGTTAATTCTTCATAAGAAGTTTGGCAACGCTGCGGACGAGATATCTCATATGTGTGGGATAGTTTTTCGAAAAATTTCATACTTTTCAAAATTAATTTATATTTTTCATGTGCCCCGAGTGCAGTGTATTAATGTTTTCTTGTGTTTGACGTTGGATTTATACTGTTTTGTCCCCACCCAGCACCCCTGTTCACTCCACCGTCTCGTAAATATGTTTTTATTAATAATAAATTATAGAAATGGATTTTGGAAAACGCGCACACAGATTTGTGTCATAATCGACCTATAGAAACCCCCTGAAAAAGATTTTTTCGAAAATTTCTTATAATAGCGAAAACCGCTATATCGAACTATTACCAAATGTTTATTCCATGTCTTATTTAAAAAGTTACCTATAGAGGGTATTTCACAACTTATCCGACAAACTTTATGGGCTAATTCTACAATAAAAAAAGGAAAAAGCTTCCTATAAAAGTATGTCCTAAACTTCTTAGTTTTTGAACTACGGGTGTTAAAAATTTAAAATAATTAGGTATTGTTTTTTCGTAATAACTTTTACACCAGACATTTTTTGGCATGCGAGAAAATTTCACCAGTTTAGTCCATGAGAGGTATAAAGATAAGGTTAATATTTTTTAATAAAAAATGGTACACCACTGCATTTCTCTAAAATAAAAATACTTTTTAAAATTCCCATAAGAATTGAAACAAATTTAATTTTTTGATATTTTTTTATTCGATGTACTTCGCCTAAATTAATAAAAAAATTTCTCGGTATGGTCAAATCCCTATCAATTGAAGAATAAATAAAGAAGGTGTTTTGCTGTAGAACTTGATATTATCTATACGAAATATCATGCCGAAAAATGGTTTTTAATTATTTATGCAAAAACCATACATCAAATAAAAAAGTCAGGAGATCAAATTTGTTCCAAACATTTTTTATTAACAAATAATCACCTTTAACCCCTCAGGGACGACGTTGGTCAAAATTATGGTAATTTTCTAGAAACCTGCGGCAACTCCGATTTTAACGAAATTTGGTATACGGGGTTTTTTGCGGCGCTGATCACTAATCTGAAAGAATTTTTTGGCGGAAACGTTTTGTTCTCGAGATATTCATCATCAAACTCAAATTTGAACTTAGCTTATTTTCACTATATTCCCCCTTCTTTTTGCACACAATTCTTGATTTAAAGCTAAAGTGTCACACAATATTTGATTTTCACCTTTTAAAACCCCGTTTTTCTACGTTTTTTATATTATTTTTCCATTAAATTGCGTGGGTTTTCTTTGATAATGCGGCAACCATACATACACATAGGGCTTCATGGCACACTGGAATTGAAATGATTCAAAGTATAGCTATGCAATTTAATGCAAAAATAATGTAAAATACGTAAAAAAACGGGGTTTTAAAAGGTCAAAATCAAATATTATGTGCCACTTCAGCTTTAAATTAAGAATTGTGTGCAAAAGAAGGGGAATATTGTAAAAATAGGATTAGTTTAAATTTCAAGTCTGATGGTGAGTATCTCAAGAACAAAATTCTTTCAAATTCGTGATCAGCGCCCCAAAAACCCCCATATACCAAATTTCGTTAAAATCGGAGTTGCCGCAGGTTTCTAGAAAATTACCTTTTTTTTTATTTTAGAATTAGCCCTTTAAGTTTGTCGGATAAGTATGAAACACCCTGTATACAAGGCAAAAAGTAACTTATTGTGTCCCAATTTTTATTTAAAGTTTTTCTACATAAATGTACTTTTGGTTAAATAAAACCGAAGTTGCTTAGTATTAAAATTCCTTACTAAAGTGTATATAAAACATATAGGTCACTTACCAGAATGTATTTTTTTGTCATCTTGGTAAGTCGTTTTGTAAAATATATCCAACAGTTCCACCTCACGAAAATAGGTCTTTACAAAAACACGTTTCCTTTTTTTAAACAAGTACGAACCGAGAAAAATTTGATTTTAAATCTTGATACTGAACTTGAATGCAGTGGAAAAATGAAAAGCAATTGACACTGAGCTGGTCAAACTCTTAAAATGGTACTGAACGGACACTGGGCTGCAACTGTTATCGACCTCCGCAGGATTTAAATTCCTGTGTACTATGCGTGCAGGTACTGCAGGTAGACGCAGGTGTTATCTCTTGCATTTTTTGTGGTACCTACGGTTTTTTTCGTAGGTGTGTCGGGTATTATTTTTAAATTGGTTTTTGTGGTTGAGTGCGCATTAATGGACCGACATGGTTTAAAAATAGGAATGCATGTAGTAGATTATAAATATTAGGATTTTAGGGGATTTTAGAAAAAATTAAATACAATAAAATTAGAATTTAGTGACATACATAGGGTTAATGGCTCAGGAAAAAGACCAGAAGGCAGTTTCTCCTTATAAGAAAATTACCATTAAGACTTTGGTAATTTTCTAGAAACCTGCAGCAACTCCGCTTTTGACGAAATTTGGTATACGGGGTTTTTGGGGCGCTGATCACGAATCTGAAAGAATTTTTTGGCGGAAACGTTTCGTTCTTGAGATATTCATCATCAGACTTGAAATTTAAACTAATCCTATTTTTACAATATTCCCCCTTCTTTTTGCACACAATTCTTGATTTAAAGCTAAAGTGGCACACAATATTTGATTTTCACCTTTTAAAACCCCGTTTTTTACGTATTTTGCATTATTTTTTCATTAAATTGCATAGCTATACTTTGAATCATTTCAATCCCAGTGTGCCATGAAGTCCTATGTGTATGTATGGTTGCCGCATTATCAAAGAAAAGCCACGCAATTTAATGCAAAAATAATATAAAATACGTAAAAAAACAGGGCTTTAAAAGGTGAAAATCAAATATTGTGTGCCACTTTAGCTTTAAATCAAGTATTGTGTGCAAAAAGAAGGGGGAATATTGTAAAAATAGGATTAGTTTAAAATTTAAGTCTGATGGTGAGTATCTCAAGAACGAAACGTTTCCGCCAAAAATTCTTTTAGATTCGTGATCAGCGCCCCAAAAACCCCTGTATACCAAATTTAGTCAAAATCGGAGTTGCCCCAGGTTTCTAGAAAATTACCGAAATAAAAATTAGTACCTAATTATCTAATTTAACACTTGGTAATTATTTGTCCTATTTATTATCTTATTTAGTATACATCACCGTCCAAATATTAATAATAAAAGGTGAGAATTCTCGTGAGTTCGTTTCTAATTTTAATTTATATTTTATTTATTAGTGTAAGCGTGAAATACCTTATCTGGAGCTTTTAACTCCCTCAGATTGTTTTATTTTATGTTTTTTTTTTAATTTTATTTAATGGGATCCTCAGTGTATTTGTTTGTTTATTTTTTCTTTAAATATTTATTAAGAATCTTAATTCTGAAAAAAGCCAAATAATATTTTGTTTAAATTTGGTTTATTTACACTTTTTAGTTTTATGGAGACCGGCAAAATATTCGCAACATATGAGAGTTTTTTTATCAAGGGAAATTAAGATTTTTTTCTGGCGATCGCTTCTGCATGTTTAATAACCCAAAAATTCAATATGTAAACAGTGGTATGGCGGGAAATTTAAAAAAGCAAGCTGAAATCATGAAAAGTGGGGTTAGATCAGAAGATATCAAAATAACTTATGAAGTAAAAAGTGCTTAGAATTTAACATAAGCCCCGATTACAAAGTTTAAAGTAAGTAAGGTGGGTGTGACCATGACAGGCTACTGTAAAGAATAAACTGTTTTTCTTAGTTTTTTGAGGGTATAAATAAATGAAACACATTTTTAAATAACGCTTTGTTGTATTGTGTAACATAAAATTTATGTTTATTATGTGTAGATGTAATCACCATTTAATAAACTTAACTTTTTTAAGCTCTTCCAAATGACCTTACAAGGAACAGGGCTTCATACAAGGCCAATATTATATATCAGTCGTTCAACCTAAAACTATAGTAGTAATAATCAAAATATTCGTTTTTACTAACACTGGGTAAATAGTTGTAAGAGTAGTAGGTAAAAAATCCATCGAACATTCCTTGAACACCATCGTATAACTAAGAATATACTAATGAAAATTATATAAAAATTAGAGAAAGAAGTACTATGGCATGCGGAAACTCCGGAACTTTTGGAAAATATAATAAATAAAGATTTGACTAAAATTAAAGAATGGTGCGATGCTAACTACTTAACCCTGAATATTTCAAAAACTAAACTTATATCTTTTAAATGCACTATTAGCGAGGTGTACTTGGAATCCAATTTAGTGGAGAGCAGCGAGGTCAATAGATTCTTGGGGTTGCATATTGACCAAAAACTAAAATTTGAACAACACGTTACCAACTTGTGTAGCACGCTGTCTAGAGGCTGTTTTGCTTTGAGGGTAATTGCACGGGAACTGGGTTCCCTTACTGCTCGAAGTTCTTTGCTTTGCTTTCTTTGTTGTTGGTCCCGTTGCAAGACGATTAACCAGCTCTCCCCTTCCGGACTAGCTTTCCAGGGCTTCGTACGTGGGAAATCTGGATGGTCGAGCTTTCCGCTCCCAGAAATTCCGGTTCAAATGTTTACTTTTGTTCGAAACAAAATAATAATCGATTCAATGCATAAATTGTAGCTGTCAATCCAAAAAACTGCTACTGGTTTCGTGCATAACCTTCACTGTCACTTGCTGATGCTTTCAGTAGAGGGCGCCACCGTCCTCGGCCGTTACGAAAACACGTGCACCCCGCTAACCTAAAAACATCAGGATTTTTAGGAATCTTCACTCACAGCTCTTAGTTCCAGAAGAAAGATGCTATCAATTTAGCGTGAGTCTTTCCTCGATCCCCAAGGGTACAGCCACGCCCGTACGATGCCTTCAATCGCCTACCCGGAAAGTCTATGTAGACCTCTACGCCAACACGAACCGCACTACTCGAAGATGGCGGAAAGAGTGCTCGAAGTTCTTATTTTGCCCTTATCGAGTCCCACCTGCGTTATGGTGTATGTTTTTGGGGTTGTTGCTCGCATTGCCTGTTTCAATCGGTGTTTATTTTGCAAAAACGTGCTGTGCGTATCTTGTGTGGAGTAAACTGTAGAGAGTCTTGTAGACCCTTGTTCAGTGCACAGGCGATTTTAACCCTCCCCTGTCTCTTTATTCTTGAGACCGTTTCTCTAATTTTTCGTAAGTTTGCGGCGGAAATTCACAGCGATTCTTCTGTATACTCCTCTCGACGTACTCACATGCTGTACCTCCCTATTCCATCGTCTACCCTCGTAAAGAAATCAATAATTTATGAGGGTAAAAAAATGTTTAATTATCTGCCACTTGCGCTAAGAAAAATACAAAATATAAAACGATTTCGAGTCCAAGTTAAAAATCTTTTAATCGAGAAGGCCTTTTATAGTTTAACTGAATTTTATGACTCAACGTTTTAAATTACTATTTATCTAAACCGATTTTATTTATTTATTTATTTTTTGTTATCCTTAGTGTATATATTAGGTTAAGTATTTTATTTGTAACTGCTTTGTCAATGAAATTTTATTTTATGACAATAAAGCCATGTTTGAGTTTGAGTTTTAAAGTTTTAGATCGATAAAGAATAGGTTGTCAATGCGTTCAAATCTTCCCATATGTTGCAAACATTTTGCCGCTCGGTGTACATTATCAGAGGCGTATCCAGGAAAAATTTCTGGGGGCACAAGTAGCCAAAAACTGAAGAGTAACGTTGGCTTATTTTTTAATAAGTAGTAGTTTTGCAAAAAATAACGAAGGATGTAGAACACGAAAAAAATATTTGTTAAAATTATTTACAAAAATCTGTAGAAATTAGTAGAATACTCAATAATTTTTTTTTTAAATAACTATATACATATAGCTTAATCCTAGGTCTAGGGCTCTGGGGGGCACGTGCCCGAGTGCCCCCTGGATACGCCCCTGATTATAAATCAAATAATATTGCCTTTTTAAGTTACTTACTTTAGATCTAAAAGTCAATATACTGATTATCGGCAAAAAGTAATTTAAACTAAGCAGAACATTTTATCTCAAAAACATTTTTTAGTTCTAATAGTTTTAACAAAATTTTGTTACTGTGAGATTCACTTCCCAAATATTAAATAAAAAATGGAACTGGAACAAGTGATATTTTATTTTAAAGGGTCTGTCGACCCTGATAACAACTGCCAAGTTTAAAGTCTCTGCTACTGTTTCCGTTGATATGACAGCTTGTCAAAATTTTGATTTTGATTTTTTAATGTAGGTATAATATTAAGTAACCTGTAAGAGCAAGCTATTTTAAACTAAGGGATTTAATTGGGTTTTTAAAATAAGATATTAATTAATCTTTTCGGTCAGGGTGTGATTCGCTCATAAATTTTAAGGGTGAATCACAACCTCGCTTACGAAGATTAACTGATATTTTATTTTGAATATCGTTTAACCTTTATTATATCTCCTTAGTTTAAATTAGCTTGTTCTTTTAAGTAATTTAATATTATGAATTAAAATAATAAAACCAAAAATTTTGACAAGGTGTTATTTTAACAGAAATAATACCAGACTTCAAACTTGGCAGTTGATCAGGGTCAAAAGACATTTAACATAGGGTACCACATAAACACTCTTTCTATTAAGGATTTTGGGGGTGAGCTTAGGGGGTAAAAGTGGCAAAAAAGGTTTTTCCCTAAAAGAAAAAATTGAAGTGTCCGAGCTTTTTTCCTTATGTCATTCAAGGTCATTTATTTAAAAAGCATGTAAAATATTTTACCGGTCGGTGAGCGTATCGAGACCTGAGCGCCTAGTGTGCTTTGACCATTAAAGGTATGCGTACATACGTCGGCATCGGACTGACGGTACGGATCAGAAAAAATAGTTTTGGAGGGATTAAATAATACACACGCACATGCAAGTCATGGAAAAACCTCGGGGAAATATTAAAACTTGATGCGTTTTCACCCATGGTATAAAACCAGTGGGTTGGAATCGGAATAAATTCTTGTTAAATAACTCAATTTCTGACCTGTATCGCACATATGAAGTGGTAATGGCCAGATTTTCATTCAAGTTGCTATATTTTCGCAGGATTTTTTAAATCACGGTGCAAATCGCCCGCACATAGGTGCACTGCTTCATTTAATTCCATTGAAACCATTTTTTCTGATCCGTACCGCCCGTCTGGTGCCGACGTATGTGCGCGTACCTTTAATGAACTGGAGTGCCAAAATAAGCTCTGTTTCGTTCTCAAATGGCCACCCTGTGTATATTTTTTAGTAAACTTTGCTATCGCTAATAGTACCTAGTTCATAAATTGTACTCAAATAATAGTTTTTCCTGAAACTGTTTTTTGCCATTGAAATACTACTGGTAATTTAATATTTGTAATAATAGAATGATTGTCCTTGCAAAGTTGTGCTGGGCAAGGTATCTTCCAATTACGTAAAATTATATGACTACGTGATCTTTTACACCACAAAATGATAAAAGGAAATAAAATATATAAAAAATGTCAGTCATCACGTTTTGTAATTACTTCCTCTTTCTGTTAAATTTAAATTTTGGCTTGAATACAAAACTTTGGGTATGACTTACTTTAATTTTATTATTTTGTACCGGGTGTCAAATTATAAATTTACACCCTGATTTTATTTTTTATTGTACAAAATAATTAAAAATATTGGTTTGTTGGGCAAATCCTGTAGTTTCCGAATCAGAAATCAGATTTTTATTATCTCTTAAGATATACAGGGTACGACAAAAAGTATGATTGCTTTAAATGGAACACCCTATATATTATTTCACCATTAAAAAGATCTTTTTAAAAACCTTTAAAAAATACCACATTTCTGATGCTTATTTGAATTAATTTTTAAAATTTTAATTCAAATTCATTTAAAATTCCCATTAGAAACGTACTTAACTTACATTCCCATAACTTTAAATTTTTTAACGTATAAAAAAATAAAAACAACATTTTATAAGAATAATTCTTTAGTATTTGTATCTTTTCAACCGAAATCTCTTAAATATACAGGATACGACAAAAAGTATGATTTTTTTAAATGGAGCACCCTGTATATTAAATCAGCTTCTAAAGGATAATTTAAAGAGCGGTACAAAAATATTACCATTTATGGATCTATCCTCAATGGTTTTCGAAATATGCCCATAAATAAATAAAATTGGGCAATTATTTTCATACCTAATATAACCTACCTACATAATTAAAATTTACACTTATTCTTTAGATTAGGATGGTCATATTTCCGAAACTAATGAAGATAGATATATCAAATGTAATATTTTTTTAGGGCTCTTAAAAATATCTTTTTACTAGTGATATAATATACAGGGTGTTCCATTAAAAAATATTATAATTTTGTCCTACCCTGTACATTTTAGGACATATTAAAAATCCAATTATTGATTCAGAAACTAGATAAATAACCTAAGAAACTCATATAATTATTTATTTTGTACGATAAAAATAAAAAAAGGGGCAGGGTTTCGAAGAGAACGAAGAAATACACTAAAGGCAAACTGATCAATGGCTTAAATCATACTTTCAATATTATTTATGCTTTATTTATTTTTTGGTTAGAACAGTTGACTTAAAATACTATAAAATTACTCATAATATGTTATATTAAAATAAAATAGACTAAAGCTAATCCTATACTAGGTTAGAAATTAGTAGCGCAATTTAAAATATCTTATTTAAAGCTAGGTACATTTACTAAATTTGGTATCAAAGGTATGTAAATGCGCCTCTGATCTAAGCTTTGCAACCCAATAGGTCTCTTTGACGCTTAAGTAACTTCCCATTTAGCATCGTAGGCTCCCTACTATAAAAATGGAATTTTTAAAATTTGTGGACTTATTAAATTTATTATATACAATTTAAAAAACGATAAAGATACGTACAGCACAAAACTGGGATTAATAATACTATTTTCTTGGACTTCCATTGATGAGGGGATTTCTGGATTTACAACAGCGGGGTAGATTACTAGGTATACCTTGTACCCGGTTAAGTACCTCCACCAAATATGAGCCCCGTATACAGAGCCGATCATAAAAAAACAAAAATATATCCATCAGTAATTGTCGAGGGCGTCAGATTAAGATAGGGTGAGTTAGTTATATGCAGTGTATATTTCACAAATCTGACAATTTAAGAGTGGCGTAAAGGAAACAGAGGACTACAAAAAAAGTCGTTTTAACAGTTTCGAGCGTGGCCATTTTTTTTTAAAGAAAATAATGAAAGGATAACGAAAAATACATAATGCGATACGATTTGAACGATTTTTACAAGCCGAAATAATAACAATATTTTTATGACATATTTAAAAATCTGTAGCCGCTTTTTCACCGATGAATAAGTATACATTATAGCTTTGTTCGCGGGTCTAGTAATGAACTGATTCTGAACCAGAACCGAACTGGTTAGAGTTGTTTTAAAGCGCATGTCTAGTTATTTATTAGTTCGGAATTTTTATTTACCGCGAACGATTTTCTATTCAGCTGAGGATGTATTCTAACCTAGCCTTTTGGTTAGAATTTTTCATGGGTAAATTGGACACTACACAAAAAAAAATCAAACAAAAAGGTAAATTGTTATACTGTCGAAAGCCACTCGAGGTCTCTCGGCGGAAGACGAGGGATTTCCTGCCTCCTCTCGTTTTTAACATAAGTATGTGTATTTAACTAAAGATAAAATTCAAACAACAAGAAATGGTAAAATCTTGTGATATTGTCTATATTTTTAATTAAATCTTTATTTTTTTTATTGCATACATACATTCATACGGAATACAATTAAAAATCCTTTGTTTATCAGAATCATAAAAATATAAAAAAAATATTCAACAGGTATATTAACCCGCATAAAAAGTGACAGAAACAAATAAACTGTAATACAACGGTCTATTTCTGTACCACAAAAACAGAAAACAGCTGACCATTTCGACAATGCGCATGAAATTCCGAACTGAACTTTTAGTTCCAACAAAAATCCCAGAACTGCTGATCAGGTTACGAACCGGTAACGAACTGATTCCATTGTCACCCGCGAACACAGAACTGTTACTTAAAATTAAGGATTTTACTAACCGCAAACGCTGTTTTTTTCACTGCTCATGCGAATAGTCCCAGAACCGGTTCAGAATCGAACCCGCGAACAAAGCTATTATAACATTTTTTTTTTTCTTATCATCTAGGCTTTGCAACCTAATAAATTTCTTTGACGCTCGAGTAAATCCCCATTTAGCATCCTGGCTTCCCTTATTATACCATTAAATTTTAATGCCCAATATCTTTCAAATACTAAGTTTGGTAAATAAAGCTTTACTGCTTTTAAAATATATATTTAGGGAGTTGCAGTACTTTTACAAACCCAATAAAATACACAACCAAATGTAGTTAAATGCTGCCAAAATGCGGCAATATTAATTTTTGTACTATTTCTTGATAATATGGCGAAGTAATAAATTAAATACTAAATCAAGAATAAATATAAACTTTGTCTTTAGCGTTTTATTAGAATAATTTCCCAAAGCATATATTGCTTTATTAAATAACTAAAACAATAATTAATTTTGTTGTAGTTATACAAAATATATTTTGTTTGCTGCAATACACTAAAACGTTGTAAAGTACGAATGCTGTAAGTTCAACACAGCTTTGTCATCAACAACCAAAAAATTGAAAAATTAATTTCGCCCCGTATGTCAAAATCTAAGAGGGCCATAAAAACTCTTTTGGTGTCATCTTTTGTTTCATTAAAAAGTAGTAACAGTTCCCGAAAACCGCACGTCTGTATCTCTAATAACAACTGAGATACCGCAACGAAATCAGGACACCCTGTATGTAATAAGTTAGACTAATTTTAAGATCTTTAGAGAATAAATCAGCGGCATTCTTGTTAAACTTCCAGGCACATAATAGAATCGTTCGCATTGTTTAGTCATTTATTTACTGATGTTTACCATTCGCACTTACGCGGCCTCATTTACAGTCGAAAGACGTTTGAAAGAAACCTCTCGGACTACCAATCAATCGGAGGGTTGAAACCCTTCTTTTAAAACAGTTGATTTATTATTCACAATACATCGTAAACCTTTTTCAGTATTTACTATTTCTTGCAATAAATTTAGCTTTTTGTTTAACAGTTTGTTATTAGGGTTTTTGTTTAGAAAAGCAAATTAGGGGAGAGTGGGGTAGAATGATCCCTCTAAGAAATATATAATTGTAAAAATGAAGCTTTAAAACAATGTGCCCTTAAGACCCCTGTTTTAATTTATTTTTTTCCTACGACCACTTGTGAAAATAGCAAATAGCACACTGTTTTCATGCATAGAAAATGCGTTATATCACACTAGTGTAGCAAAGTACTTTACAACACTCGTGTGATATATATTATGATGTCATTCTAAAAACTGCTATTGGTTTTGCAAGTGACATATTTATTGTAGTGACAGTAAAAAAACTTTTTACTTACCTTAAACAGTAGAACCCAAATTAGCGAAAATCATCCTATTAACGTTAAATTACTACACAGTATAAGCTTTCTTCTAATATTAAAAGAGTAATAATAAAATTTCCGAAAAAATTAAAACATAAACAAAAATAGACATAATCACAAAAAAGAACTTTCACTGACTGCTCGCTCAGTGGCACAGTGTTGTCAGGTAAGTAGATCAAATTAAAAATATCCCTCCTACCTTTGAGCACGCACATTATAGAGGTAGCCTTGCCGCTTGACCGTTCGAGCTAAAGCGCCAAAGAAAAAACTCCTAAAGATCAAATTTCTTTCTCTCTGTCTTCGTATACTCTAACAACTAATTATATCATTTTGTTTAATCCCTTAATTAAACCTGAGGCTAATACACACTTTATGAATCCACTTTCTTTTATCCATTAATAAATATAATCAGACCCTTTCGACGTTGCCAAATGCTTTCCATATTTTGCATGGTATAACTGACGTTTAGTAGTCGTTTTTTTTCTTACTTTTAGGAGTTTAGGTTATGCATTTACAATTTTCATATTTTTTATATTTTTTCTCAACAATATGAGGAAAAAATGTAATTTTTACTTAATTTTACATGTGTGTTCAGTTTCATTAACTCGTTTTACCAATTTTACCCAACCCAGCATCCCTTTTCTCTCCCCGGTCCCGTAAGTTTGTTTACTAATATTTTTTAAAAAACGATATATTTTGGATATGCGCCACTTACGTTTTATTTAGAAGAGTGTCTAAAATATGTAAATGTCAATAATTTTTAGAAAACCCTTAAAATAGCAGAAAACCGTATTAAATTATTACCGTTCTTACCTAACCAAATCATACAATTTTTATTAAGTGAGGGCCTTTTTAAATTTCAAAATGATAAAAGTTATATAATGCTTCTGGGTAGGTGCTTTTCGATGTAAAAATATTTTCAAAACAGTATAATATAGCAGTGAGGAAAAGTACATATCACACTAGTGTTACAAAGTAAAAATCACCCTAGTGTGGCAAAGTTCTCAATTGTTTTTAATTTTTTCTGTAAAGACAAACTTTATATTTTTTTTTGGTGAATAATTTGTGGTTGTAGGAAAAATAGTGTACACTACTCGTGTGAAAATGACTTTCTTACACTCGTGGGTTTGTCGCACTCGGCTAACGCCTTGTGCTACAATATTCCCACTCGTGTAAAATTAGTTATTTTCCACACTTGTAATGTAATGTACTATTTCCCAAGATAACGCCTAGCAGCCATCTTGAAATTTGAATCTGTGAATTTTACTCTAAAATACCGAGTGTCCACAAGATTACTAGCAAGACTGTAATTTCTTTGAGAAGTGTTGCACGATTTTGAAATTTTGGTTGAATGCATGGTTGTATGGGATGCCGATTTCTAATGTTTTAGATTCTATGCGCCATATCCGATTTAAGCGGAAGTACTATAAACTTTGCTATTTTAAATTCTAATTCTACAGGCAATTCCAAGAAAATACATGTTCAACATGTTATACCCGACTTAATTAGTTTTTGAGAAAATGGCTTTCCAAAATACCATATTAAGCTCCATTTTTATTAATTTGTTAAAAAACAAATGATGGAAGAAAAGGAGTTAAAATAAAAAATGTTTACTTGAATACTTTTTGTTTTTATGGACAGTACCATTTATTATACAAGGTGTCTTTAAACATTGTTTTTATTTTCAAGTAGTTTTTTTACTACTAAATATTGTTTCGGATACATAGAATAGAATTATTAACCTTTTATAAATATCCATGTATAGATGGGTCCACGTTTAATTCATTCTGAAAGCAATGCCGCAAGTACATAAAAATGATAAAGTAAACAAACCTTTTTGAATCCACATAGCCTAGGACAGAGCCTAATTACATATTTTTAGATAAATAATTAAAAAAAACATTGCTAAAACACGTATCACGTACGCGGCGTGGTACTAGAAACTCGTCGGGTTGAATATTTTTGCTGCAATAAATCATTGTTCACAAAAGGCTTTATTTACTTTATTATTTTTTGTGTACTTGGCGGCATCGCTTTCAGAATAAATTAAATGTGGACCCATCTTTACCTAAATGGAATTCAAATTGGCCAGACATATTTTTATCCAAAAGCGAATAAACACATATTATTGTAAGTGGCTTGTAAAGTTTTATAGATCGTATTTTTCAGCTCAAAGACATGCCACGCATATCAAAAATATGTTTAAATGGATATGGGGGAATACGTTGCGTCGTTTTGTATATATGAAATAAATAATCAGCTAATTTTATGAAAAAAGTTTATACGAACATACACTACGTTTATATCGAATAGTTGAAGCTAGCTTGAATTAAAGCGGCTTTTAAAAATGGCTTAAAAAGCGATATAAACGCGCTTGACAGTGACTTGAATCGTTCAAGTCAAGCCTGAAAATAAGTAGGGTTTACTCACTAATCTCGATGGCTTGTCAATGTTATAACCTGCGCAAAACAAAAGTTACGTTTCATGGGCAAAAAAACCGGTTTGTTCGCAAGCCAGTTGAGGGTAAACGCACCCGGCACCAAACAAACTATCCGCATTATCGAAAAGAATTGTCGACGGCGTCCTGGTTTTCTGTTCAAAGTACGGTAGCTAATGAGCGTTACTGTCGGACCGCGGACGAAGGGTACGGGGTGCCGGTGTTTGTATTTTGCCACGGCTTTTAAGTGCGCATGTTCGTCCACCCATCTAGTTGTTTACTGCGCGAGGTCGTAAAAATCCGAAAAATGCTTCTTGCCACTGTGGATCTAAATGTAGGTTATCAATGGGTTGACTTCATTGAAGCCGATTAGAAACACGATATAAACGATTCAAGCGGGATTAATAACTGCCTAACTTGAGATGAATGCTTCCTCGAACGTCATCAGTGTCAATTTCATATATATGATTTTGACATTTTTATACATATCGTTTGGTCGTATCTGATTATATATTTTTCGTTATTTTCTTCCAAATAAAAAAAATAGTAACGCTCGGAAATGTCAAAATGACGTTATTTTACAACTTTGTACCCCTTCGCTTTTTTTTTACGTCACCTGTAACCGTACCTCTTTGCGAACCACTACGACAACCCCATCTAGATGTGTACACAGCAACCTGATTTGCTCCGATCCACAGCTCGTGATAACCTCAAGCTTCGACACTGATCTGGTCCGTGACAGCGTTCGCTGCGACCGTCGCGTCGTCCAGATTTACGGTTGCAGGTCGTTATATACAAATCTAGACGGGGCTGTCGTAGTGGATTGCGACGATATACGGTTTATCATCATTCTATTAAATTTAACCTATCTATTTTCTTTTAAAATTTGTATTTTTATACTTGTACACCTATGTACTCTAGATAATTCCGGTTCAACTCCGATATATAAAAAAATCTGCATCGGCAAGGCATCCTGCAAGCCATACTTAGGTATACTCGGTGTATTTTTTGCAAGATATTTATCTCCATGTTAAAACATAACAATACCTACGCTAAACAATAGCCGCACGATATGGTCCAGCAAAGAGTTGGACCGCAACCATTATTATCGACTATAAAATGGACTTTAATTAATTATGTAAACTGGAAGCCAGCTTTTTTATTGTTGGTTGGAAGTCAGTAAAAATAGGTATACCATTTATTAAGCATTTTCTGTTGTCTAGAAATCTTATCGTTGTTGAGTACAGTATGCCATGGCTTTTTTCTTCAAAGCTACTTTGTCAACAAAAATTCTTATAGACTATCTTATAAAATGACAATTACAAAAATCAAAGTTAAATATAACAAAAAATAAATTGTTTTAAATGCCCATTTTTCTGAAATTATTATAAGAAGGCATTTTATGTGTACTTTGTAACCTAATGCATCTGTGCCTTACGGCCGTATTCACCAAGCTCTGACAAATATTTATTAGACTAATAGCCTACTTTTTAAGCGGGCTATCAGTCTGATAAATATTTGTCAGAGCTTGGCAAATACAACCGTTAATCAGCTGGCGCTGTCATTCCCCGAGCTCTGTCCGATGTTGCCACGTTGTAAAAAAACAATTAATTTTAACCTGTTTTAACTTATCTCAGTCTGAACGTTTCGGCAACAACAGCTATTGTTTAGCACATTATTACTTTATTTTTAAGGTATTTATTTGATTTTTTAGCGGGTTGTATTTAATTTATGTGTAGATGATACTGTGATAAAAAAAAACAACTGGATAAGATGTTTGACAAGTAAGGAAGATAAAAGAAGTTCTAGGACTCTTAAGAGTTTTGTTTTACACAATTACAGAAATACATTTAAAAAAGCAAGGTTTTAAGCATTTTTACTTCTAAAGACTTTGTGATTTTGTGGCCGACAGCCCTTCGGTTACCCGAACAGTTCCGAAGTTAGAATAAGACCAAAAAAGGCACGGGTCAAAACCGACATAAATAAAGCCAGGCACAATCCTTATTAAGGGATTCGTTTTGCCATCATGCATCTGCGCAAACTCAGATGTCAAAATAAGGCTGGTATTATTAGTCCCTGTCCTTATTTTACTGTGCAATATTTCTCCTTTAACAATAACATGAAACGTTTAAACTTATTAAGGTAGTTCTATCGATGTCACAAGAGTCTAATGAGTGCTTAAAGTAATTTGACTACCGTGGTATTTATATTTGGCAACGCTGCGTTAAAACAACAAGCATCTTTAAACAAGTTATCGGTTTTAAAGTGTTATGTTTATTAATTAATAAAATTTCTAAACCACTCTTATCATATCACCAAAAAAAAAAATGTTTATTGAAAAGGCAAAACAGTCACTGAAAAAAATATAACAAATTTGTAAAACAAGGTCCAGTAGCACATTAATTTAAGGATAAACATGGAAAGTTTCTGTCACCTAACCTGTCAAACTAACGTAAATATTGATACATCGGAATATGGTCGTTGAATTGTTCACTTAAAAGCACCCGAATGTTTTTATTGCTGATATTTATTTATTGGATCTTGCAACTAAAAAACGTATTGGACTGGCATCAATTTTATGTCCCCATATACCGTATTCGATAAACTTTTCGGGCGCATCGTAACCTTTCGGCGGCGTTGCAACATGTCAGTCACATAGCATACTTTTCACAATTATTCATTAATTACTCCTATCACAAGTTCTCAAACTCGGATTTTAATTACCCAAAATGTTTAAAATTGTTTTTTCTTTCCTGGATACGGCTTTCATTGAAATCTGAACATCAGTTTTTTGAAGCAAAATAAAATTTCCGAGTTTCCATTAGGATCAATGTTAAAAGCAATTATTTAATAATATTCATAACTTTTTTTCTCGGTTTTCGGTAGACCTTTCAAAATTTAACTGTTAATATTCTTATTATAAAGTACCAGTATATTAAGTTTCATAATTTTCTATAATCATTAATTCTTACACCGGTAGTACTACTTTAACTATATGCAATAATACACACAAGTTTTTAATATAAAAAGTCCTTTTAATCAGTAGCGGCTCGCGGGTCTAAAAACAGGTGTAGTGCAGGAAGGGAAAAAAGCGCATTCACCATTTTAGCAAAATTGAAAATACTCAACTATCAAAAGTCTAAGTTAAAAGTCTTAATATCTGAACTTACCTAAATTTTATACACGAAATCAATCCTTCTATCTTTTAATGCAGCAAATTTATCAATTATATATTCATAAAATGGTTAAGTTTTTATCAGTTCCTGTAGAAGCTCCTTTTGAATTGAAATATTAGCCAAAGATAAAAGTCTATCTTGGGATATAGTGTTTCTTAAGAAAGTTTTTAAACGCTTAAGACAAGAAAAACTCCGTTCCTCTAACACGCTTGTCGACGATATCGTTAAAATTGGCGAAAAAGTTTATACGGCTAGGTAAAAATGTCTTTATTTGAGCCAACTTGTTTCACCAACTGCTGCAATGAAATATTTCTATAACTTTCATCAGCAAATATTAGGTCAAGTTTATTTTTGAGACACTGATTTTTGGAAATGATTCGGCATATATTTCCAATAAATTTTGAAAAAGTATCAGTGAGAAAAGTTTGGTTATACTGGCCAAACTTTGCAGTATCAGCAAGACATAGAAATTGTAGTTTGTAACAATCTTCGAATCTTACTTCCATTTCCATCAAAATATAATCTAATATTTCATAGAGAAGTGCTCTGTACTGTCCTTTAATTTCTTCCTGTGAAAAATCACTGTCGCTAATAATACTCAAACGGAAACAATCGAAATAATACGTAAAACCCAACGCAACGACCAAAACCTATACTATCTTTTTAAGGCTAGCGATTTACCAAGCAATATCAGATGTATTGCTGTGTGTACATCCACCCGCGATTCTGGCCACCGGCAAATATAGCGTTGTCATGGCAACGGATCGTCAAAGCGTAAACAAAACCCCGCATGAGGTGTATACTTCGGTCCGTTTTATATTTGCAATACACTTGTCGCGTTGCCGAAAGAGGAGGAAAGCGACTCGAGCCAGCGGTTAATTTATATGCTAGATTTTCATGGCGAATTTTACAAATAAGGAATAGAAATAAGAAAAATGAATTGAATAATAGTAATATGTTTTTATGTTTTATTATTTATTTTTGGTGAAGTGGCACTTCACTTACTACACCTGAAAAGCCGCCACTGCTTTTAATTAAAAATAAAATAAATTGTAGATCATTTGTAAAAATATTTTTCTTAAGCATTTAAAAAGGTGTATGTTTTACCCATCTATTATTGATCTGTAATACCTTAGAAACGGAATATGCTATGGTAGCAATAATACCTGCTATCACACCTACACTATTATGATAATGCCCGCTTATAATGCCCTAATGCGCTAATATGGAAATTTTATTGCTTATCCAATTTTATTTCTCTCACAATAAAGATAAAGTTTATACAAAAAATATTTTCTTTAAACAATACTAAAAAATTAAACTTTATTTCCAAAATAAAAATTACAATTTTGAAATGTCCCGGAAAATGTAGCTGATCCCACTATAGAATGGTCGGTGTTTTTGTGATGGTAGCAGCGGTGGTAGCACTAACGCTATTTTGTATAGAAGAACAGTCCATTAAAGAATTTTCAATAGTCGATACGGAATTAACCTCGGAATTAACTGAATTGGAAATCATTTTGGCTACTTTGTTTTTGGATGAAATACTTTCTTCTATATATCCTTTAGCTACTGAAGAGCTTTTCCATTTCCCATGTTGTTTTAGCGTTTCAAACGAAGCACCTGCCTCAACAAGTAAAGTTGACGATGTGCGACGCAAACAGTGGCCGGTGTAAGCTTCTGCATTATCAATTTTAAAATTTTTGCGATCAATGTTGGGACGCTTCCTATGATATTTTTCCAATGGGTTGTACTGTACATCGACCCTTTCTATAGGTACGAAAGAATCTTCGCTCCTTTATTCCAGCTGGTCTTAATGTTGTGTACTTTTTTATTAAATTTAAAGCGCCTAAATCTTCTTCTATGATAATAAAACTTTTTGAAGTTGAAGTTTTAGTTTCTGGTACTCTTAATAACCAAGACTGTTCCTCTATCTTCAATGTCATCAATAGTCATTTTGACTTTGTGTACCAAGTAGATATCATCAGGAGCCTTCTTAATAAATTTTAATATTTGATATAACTTTAGACTTCTTCGGGACGTATCCTTTCGACTTAACTTTTAAAAAAGATATGAGACGATGGTATTGCGAAATGTCTATATTTTCATAGACCATCAACGTAGACCTTAGGGTGGAATACTTGGTCCAGAGAGAGTTCGGACTATATTTTTCCGACTTAAAATAATAAGGTTTGTTAAACATATGTATTAAAATAAAAATCAATACCTTACCAGTTTCTGAAAATATGCCATTAAAACGGTTTCGATTATTTGAAGAATTGCGTTCGCATCTTTCCAAATACCAAATATGCCATACTCCCGATCATACTGTTGCCTTGATTTAACTGGCAAAAGATTTTCGGTCGCTTTTATGGTCTTTTCTCTTATATTTTGTGGAATTTCTTCCATTTTGAAAGCAAATCGTTAAATAAAAAATGCCAACTGACTAACTGATAGAAACATCAAAGTCAAACTTAACACCAGTCATTATCTACTTACGTATACAGGTACAGGTGTAACTTATTTTTATATTGCGAATAAATAATGTAATTAGTCATTGAAAAACTCTTTTGGGTAAAACATAAAGCATTGTATGCACCACGGGCTTTACTGGACTATAATGCCCATCAGGTCGAAATCTATTTCGACCTTCAGGGCGATTATAGTCCTAGTAACGCCCTTGATACATAAATAGCTATTAAATATTTCTTTTATTGTTTTTGTTTTAAATCTAAGACAACCTTATTCTAATTCGGTGCATATTGATTTATGAACTCTGCCCTTATCAAACACTGCAATCGTCTGTATTCTAAGTATTCTAACATGCTTACGAAAGGTTGACCAAATGTTTCCAAATGCACCCCATAATCTGCACCTTCAGTCGTATCGAATACGTTGTGGTGCAGGGAGATAAGAGACTTGTCTTTTAATTGGATTATTATGGTTTGAGCAGATACAAGCTAAACCTCCGGAAATATCTCCAGGGGACAAATAAAGCTACTGATAAAAAGTATTTTAATTAGAAGTTTGAGATAATTGCAATTATTTTTCTAACGAATTTAAACGCCTGGTTAGTTTCCTTTTTTTTTGTTTTAAAATATAATTTTGTATTAAAAAAGTGTATTATTGGACATATCATTTGTTTAGGCATTTTTTGAAATTTACATAAAAAGCGATTTTGAGAAAATACATATAGAAGGAACAGTTTAAAAATGTAAATTCGGTGCTCTTTGATAAGAAAAAAAATCACAAAAAAGTTTAAAGCAAATAAATCGGCATGCTAGTCTTCGCAGCTGCCTTTGCTATATTTCTTTTATGATATGCTGGTTGATGCAGCTGGTCATTGCACTATGGGATAGAAATTAATTTTTTTGGTCAAAATTCTGAAACTTATCAATCTAATTTAAATGAGGTGCTTATTATAAATTATTACAAATGCTTTTTGGAAACCTAAAACTTATTATATGTTATTATAAATTTACACCCCCTTAACATTATTATTTTTTATTGTACAAAATAAACTAAAATGTCAGCTTGTTTGGTTAATTCGGTAGTATTCTAATCGGTAATCCAATGATTATTATCTCATATGATATACAGGTTACGACAATAGGTATGATTTTTTTAAATGGAATACCCTGAATATTATATCACCACCAAAAAATCTTTTAAAATGCTTTAAAAAATACTACATTTGATGTGTCTATCTCAATTAGTTTCGGAAATATGACCATCCAAATCTGAATAATAATTTTAAATTATTCTTAGATGCGTAATAGAGATACATCATCCCAACATTTTTTATTCTTTAACGTATAAAATAAATAAAAAAGTTTTGTTGGGTAGATTCTGTAGAATCCATATCTTTCATCAAGAATGCTTTTATCTTTTAGAATATACAGTGTAGGACAAAACATATTAAATTTTAAAATGGAAAACCTTGTAAATTATAAAAAAATCTTGTATCTGTCCTTACACTCAGAAGTAGCAATAAGTAGGAAGGCAATTGTAAGTACAAAAACTGATAAAGAAAAAGGTAAAAAAATCATTGACAAAAGTAGCGAGACTTCGCGAGACTGCATCGGAAACACAACAATAGCTCTTATTATTTAAACTCTTTTTACTTTTTTAGTAAACAAGGCTAATAATAAACTAAGTAGATTAAATGTTGTATATTTATGTTCACTTAAAATACATTTTAAAGTTTCTTATTATCCCAACAGAAGTCGTCATATCTTTTATAATTTTGCGTAAATGTAGTTTCGAGTATCTACTTTGAAATACACAGCATGAGCCATTAAAAGTTCAAGTTGTTTTGGCCAAAATAATGGATTTCTATTCCATAGTGTATCGACGCGTCGCTGTAAAGGATAGCGGCGCCTTTGTACAAAATAGTCCGATTGCAGGCGGCCTTTTTATGTTTTTTTGTATTATTTTCAAAGGGTACCGAATTTGCGCTTTTAAAATGTTCTTACTATAACTGCATTATAAATAAGCATCCCAAAACGACATCAAAATTAAAATATACCAAGTGACAAAGGATATTACTAACCAGATCCCGCATTTTATTTTCTTCTGTGATAATGTATACCTTCCAAATTTTAGTATGGTATATGTCCAGATGTTAATTTTAGGTACAATACTTATCTCTGTAGTACTTCCCGGTTTAACCGGAAGTATCATAAACTTTGATATGTTAAAATGGAACACTCTTCAGCGTGTCCGGCTAAGTTCTCTACATATGGGACACTCTTTTATTTATGTTATGAAAAAAGTTATTTTTATATGATGTATGATCTAAAACCCTAAAACGCAATTATTAATTTTTTTTCAGTAGTATACAAAGGTACCTCAAAAAATATAAATTTTTTCAGGAGAGAAGTAACTTCACTTTCCCGAGCTGAATAAGGCAACTTGCAATAATTCACTATTAATAATTTTTCGATATTTTCAAAAGTAAAGTTTTTTCTCGCCCTTTCAGGGTCATCCCACCCAGGCCCGACGACCGCCCCCTAGGTGGTGCACTGCAGCCTGAAGGCTTATTGTACCTTGACCCCTACTCCTTCCCATTCACACACCATTCATTCCATAACTTGGATGGTTGTTGCTCGGTCCCGTTCGTTCACCCCAGAGCAGAACACCGCGTGCCGTTGCCCGAAAGTCGACAACGCCGGTCACCCATCCAGTTATGGGCGCGCACTTCACTGCTTAACTCCGGAGATCGACGCTGCCGATACAACAAAAGCAGCCACAAGCGCGCCTAACCATACTATGTTGGTGGTAGGGGACTCTTTGATGAAACCTTACATTTTGTGGGACAAACATTTTATTGGTTTATTTAGATATTTACTTTTGAAAGTTTACAGAAAACATCCCTGTAATTAATAAATTTGTATTATTGGTCAAATCAACAAATTTATTCTTGCTACCCCTGTAAGCTACCACCAACTAACGAACATTGTTTTAAGGAAAGAAGTTGGGCGTCTCGTCAAAATAAAGCTACTCACGAGAAAATTAGCTTATTAGAAATTTATGGTAAAAATGGGATCCCTAACTATACTAAGTGACATAGAAATCCGAACACCCAGTTTATATGGTTTTATTTTAATTAAATTTAGTGAATTTATTTATCTTACTGTAAATAACAATTGATAAAATTTTCAGCCACTCACAAACGATCTAAAAATGAATATTGCAGCGGCAGTAAAGATCCAAATTTGGCGGATTTTGGTTGTTGACATTCTTTACGATTGGTTACGATGCCTCACGCAGACCTGCACGATTTCATCAACTTAGTGAGTTTGATAGGGGCCGTATAGTGGGACTTCGGGAAGCTGGACTTTGTTTTCGGGAAATTGCAGTTAGAGTGCAAAGAAGTGTAGACACTGTGATTAGGTGTTGTCAGGCATGGCTTCAAGAAGGCCGTACGCAAAGAGCAAGGGGCACTGGACGCCGCCGTAGAACAACAGACCGTGAATATCGCCGCCTAAGATTATTGGCCTTAAGGGACCGTTTCTCCACTACCAGGTCCATTGCAAATGAATGGTTTGCAGAACACGGAAGACCTATTGGCATGCGAAGTGTTTACCGACGAATGAGAAGTTTTCGCCTGTTTTCATACCGGCCACACTGGGTCCTCCCCTTTAACTCGAGAACACCGACGTAATCGCCTTGAGTGGTGCAGACAACGGTCACTCTGGGATCAGGAATGGAACAGTATTGTCTTTAGTGACGAGTCCCGATTTTGTTTAGGCATGCACGATGGTCGAGCCAGGGTTAGAAGGCGACGTGGTGAAAGGAGGAATCCACAGTTTTTGTTGAAAGACATGTTCATCACACTGTTGGAGTTATGGTTTGGGGTGCTATAGCTTATGGCTCCAGGTCACCTTTAATCTTCATCAGAGGTAACATGAACGCGCAGCGTTATATCCAAGAAGTTCTAGAACCTCATCTTTTACCCTATCTTGACACTCTCGGCAAATCCAACTTTCCAACAAGATAATGCCCGACCACATGTTGCAAGAGTCACAATAGACTTCTTTCAATGTAATGATGTCACATTGTTACCATGGCCACCAAGATCTTCAGACTTATCCCCAATTGAGCACGTGTGGGATATGATGGGTAGGAGATTGCTCAATTTGCAACGTCCTCCTCAGACTCTAGAAGCACTTCGAGAGGAGTTGGTGGTTTGCCTGAA
The DNA here is from genome assembly GCA_014170235.1 of Listronotus bonariensis. Classification (NCBI taxonomy): domain Eukaryota; kingdom Metazoa; phylum Arthropoda; class Insecta; order Coleoptera; family Curculionidae; genus Listronotus; species Listronotus bonariensis. The sequence goes on from JACEGR010002881.1 coordinate 74,315, forward strand.
ATGAGATACCACAGGAGGACATTGACCACCTGATCAGAAGCATGCATAGGCGCGTTGGAAAATGCGTAACACATCGATGTGCATCCACACATTATTAAAGGTAAAGGGGCTTTAAACCAATGCAATCATTTTGAAATTTTTATCATTTACTTATTATGCTTCATTAAGTACTTATACAAAATTTTATTAAAATAAAACCATTTAAACTGGGTGTTCGGATTTCTATGTCACTTAGTATATTACTATTACCACTCTCAAACCCATATGTTTATAATGCAGAAAAAGCAAATATTAAAAGGTAAAATATAAGCCTAACTTCCACTTCGTTTTTAATTTAAAAATTTTCAAGCCAATTACCAAATGTTTTACAGTCTATTACACTTCTAAAATGTTTTCCGTTAAAATAAAACACCCTTTTATTTTTAGCATCCAATAAATGCTGGAAATACAGCCCACAAAAAAGAAAGCACACCAAAAAATTCCATTGTTGGAATATAATTTAGCTATATCAAAAAGAGATTGGAAAAAGTTTTGAGACACAGGCTGTGATTTATTTGTGAAACTTCCACAAAATGTGTGGGGCGCGGAATTGCATTTGCTCGGGCCCTTGGGCCAAAAAAGTTTTGTAGAATTTTTTTCAAAATGGAGTTATAATATTTATAGAATTTGTTTTATAGAGATAGAAAACAATTAAAAAAAATTTAATGGAAATAAAAAATATTTTTTATATAACTCAAAATACCTGATTTTAATAAAAGAGTAAATAGCCTTTATTTTTTTATGTTTTACCCATCTTTTATTGATCTGTAATATCTTAGAAACGGAATATGTTATGGTAGCAATAATGCATCAACCTAGGGCATTATAAGCGGGCATTATGATAATGCCCGCTTATAATGCCCTAATGCGCTAATATGGAAATTTTATTGCTTATCCAATTTTATTTCTCTCACAATAAAGATCAAGTTTATACAAAAATAATTTTTCTTTAAACAATACTAAAAATTAAACTTTATTTCCAAAATAAAAATTACAATTTTGAAATGTCTCGGAAAATGTAGCTGATCCCACTATAGAATGGTCGGTGTTTTTTGTGATGGTAGCAGCGGTGGTAGCACTAACGCTATTTTGTATAGAAGAACAGTCCATTAAAGAATTTTCAATAGTCGATACGGAATTAACCTCGGAATTAACTGAATTGGCAATCATTTTGGCTACTTTGTTTTTGGATGAAATACTTTCTTCTATATATCCTTCAGCTACTGAAGAGCTTTTCCATTTCCCATGTTGTTTTAGCGTTTCAAACGAAGCACCTGCCTCAACAAGTAAAGTTGACGATGTGCGACGCAAACAGTGGCCGGTGTAAGCTTCTGCATTATCCAATTTTAAAAATTTTGCGATCAATGTTGGGACGCTTTCTATGGTATTTTTTGCAATGGGTTGTACTGTACATCGACCCTTTCTATAGGTAAGAAAGAATCTTCGCTCCTTTATTCCAGCTGGTCTTAATGTTGTGTACTTTTTTATTAAATTTAAAGCGCCTAAATCTTCTTCAATGATAGTAAAACTTTTTGAAGTTGAAGTTTTAGTTTCTGGTACCTTTATAACCAAGACTGTTCCTCTATCTTCAATGTCATCAATAGTCATTTTGACCAACTCATCTCGTCTTAAACCTCCAAAAACACCCATTGCCCATATGACTTTGTGTACCAAGTAGATATCATCAAGAGCCTTCTTAATAAATTTTAATATTTGTTCTCCTTCCAAAACTTTAGACTTCTTCGGGACGTATCCTTTCGACTTAACTTTTAAAAAAGAAATGAGATTATGGTATTGCGAAATGTCTATATTTTCATAGATCATCAACGTAGACCTTAGGGAGTTCGGACTGTATTTTTCCGACTAAAAATAATAAAGTTTGTTAAACATAATATGTATTAAAATAAAATCAATAACCAGTTCCTGAAAATATGCCATTAAAACGGTTTCGGTTATTTGAAGAATTGCGTTCGCATCTTTCCAAATACCAAATATGCCATACTCCCGATCATACTGTTGCCTTGATTTAACTGGCAAAAGATTTTCGGTCGCTTTTATGGCCTTTTCTCTTATATTTTGTGGAATTTCTTCCATTTTGAGCAAATCGTTAAATTAAAAATGCCAACTGACTAACTGATAGAAACATCAAAGTCAAACTTAACACCAGTCTTTATCTACTTACGTATACAGGTACAGGTGCAACTTATTTTTATATTGCGAATAAATAATGTAGTTATTAAAAACTCTTTTGGGTAAAACATAAAGCATTGTATGCACCACGGGCTTTACTGGACTATAATGCCCATCAGGTCGAAATCTATTCTATATCTATCTATTTCGACCTTCAGGGCATTATAGTCCTAGTAACGCCCTTGATACATAAATAGCTATTTATATAACTTAAAATACCTGATTTTTATGAAAGAGTAAATAGCCTTTATTTTTTATTTTTAAGCAAAAGAACATTTAAAACATTTATTTAGAAAAGCATTTTGAATAACTTTATTCAAGTTACAGGGATATCAAAAAGATTCATAAAACTGTTTTTGAAGTTACCAAAAATTATTTATTTTAAATTTTTATAACACACTGTTAACCATACTTTTAAAATTTTCTTCTCAAACACCTGCTTTCTTCAAACTCCTACGAAACACAATTTTTTAACTGTAAACGCCAGTTCTCGTCAAAATATGGATTTTAATAATATTTGGAACATGGGTAAAGGAGACAGACGAGACAATTTTCAATTCACAAATAATAAATTTTAAATAACCCTTAGCCTGTAAACTATTTCAGAAACTACAATTGGTGTTTGCATTTTATCTAGCAGTGAAAATGAAAAACCTCTTAAGTTTGGTATCCATCCCGAGTTCAAGAAACTAAACAATTATTTATCCTTTAGAAGAATAGAGTATGAAGTATGAATGGCCATCTTAATTTAAAAAATAGTAGATACACGCACTATAAGGATTGGAAGCTCATATTTCCGAAATTGTTAGAAAAAATATAAACAAAAGATTATTTGGCTTTTTTCCAGAATAAAATTAAAAAGTTTATTTAACATTTTATGAAAATTAAAACTTTTATACATTATGTAGAACTATTCTGCTCTGACACAATATAATAAAAGTTATTATTACTTTAAAAGAAATAAAATAATGAAATATTTAATATTAAGTTACATACAATACAAAGGTTTCAATCTATAAACAAAGGTTCATTAGCTCTCGGTTGAAATTATTTTAATCTAGTAAAATAAAATCTTAACAAGACGCCCGACGAAAACTGGGGCAATGATTACGTCTTAAAAATGTGGTAAATAGTTTACCAAAAAACTTATTGAAAAACCGAGTACTAATAAACCTTTGTTTATAGATTGAAACCTTTGTATTGTAAGTAACTTAATATTAAATATTTCATTATTTTATTTCTTTTAAAGTAATAATACCTTTAATTATATTGTGTCAGAGCAGAATAGTTCTACATAATGTATAAAAAGTTTAAATTTTTATAAAATGTTAAATAAACTTTTAATTTTATTCTGGAGAAAAGCCAAATAATATTTTGTTTAAATTTAATCTCCCAGAAAACAAATAAAGCATAAAATAATTTATAATATGGCTAAACATTTTTACTATTCTTTTTATCTGGTTAAGATACCTAATAGGTGTATCTTTTACCAGTTAATTTTTCTAAAAGTAATGTCAAACTCTAAAGTGTCCATCAGACATTTTATTTTTATATTTTTTAATTTTATTCTGAAGAATAGCCAAATAATATTGTGTTTTAAATTTAATTTCCTAGAAAACAAATAAAGCATAAAATACTTTAGAAAAATATATTCTAGTAGTTTCATCTTTTGCTTTTAGTAAACTAAAAATTATTTTTAATACGTAATTTTTTTTGTCTCTCAATAATACACATTTACTTTATTTATCTGGGATAAAAATGACAATCTAATGGATGTATGTTTTTAATTGTCATACAAGATTCAAGTTCAATTTCTTCAACCGATTTGTAGTTCGATGAAATTCTAAATCTTCTAACCATATTTGCTATTGTCGTTTTTAAAACCATCATTGCTTGTTTTTTTCCTAAAATGAAACAAATACAGTATTAACTTGTAAACTAAAGCGTTTTTTAAAGCTTTATTTCGCTTGGTGTGGATAAATTGTTTTTATAGGTAACCACACTAACTTAAATTCCTCAGTTTTCTTCTTAATATTGTGAACATCTAGTATAAAAAAGTATACATTTGGGGAATTTTAAAAATATACATTTTTGGGAATTTTCAAATAAGTATACATTTTAATTAGGTTACTTAACATTGGGAATTTTGCTAAATAAAGATATACGTGAAGTGTCAAGGCTTAAAAGTATAAATTAAACAATTTTCGAGGTTACTCTTATAATAATAAAATAAAAACATTAAAAACTGGATCGCGTAGAAATGCAAAACAAACACTGGAAAATTTAATATTTAAAGAGGGGAGAAGAGAAATTAGAAAAAGATTAGATAAGAGGTAGTTAGTGAAGTCAAGTATAAAGTTAAAGTTCTAGTTAAGCCCCGTACGGGCTACCCCTAGTGGGGGTTATGCCCGTACTAAATTAAGTTAGTTAATAAAATGGAAAGTTAGTTTTTTGTCCACCGGTCTCATTGTCCCAAGAAGATAGTTCCATATGGTACATTTTGTCCCAGTGGGCCCTAATGTATCTCAAATTATAACGTCACAATATGATGTTTAACAAAATATATTTTTTATTGTTGTGTTTTTTAAATCTTTGATTTACTAGTATTTTTATGTTAAACTTATTATTACCTATAAAATAAGCGGTATAGTGCCATGATTTCCATAAATGGGTTAAAAATTGTGGATCATAATTTATTAAATTATATGTGTAATATTAAAAAACGTTGTTTAGGCGATTTCGTAAATTAAAACCATTATTAAGGTATTTATTTAAAGAAAAAAAAATATCATTGAGAAGTAATTTGTCTTCTAATCTAGCAAAAATTATACAGAATGTACAGTAACTATAATTAAGAAATTATCTTTTAGGGTTATTGGAATTTGTTTTAAAATACCCTGTATAAAGCGTATATTGCTGGATGTGAATTAGTTGTTTTAAAGCTAATTAAACTAAATTTAATTTTCCAGGTTTGTTTATAATATGAAAATGTTTAAAAAATTTAACGACGCTTAATTACTGAGTTTTTAAATCTTCGATTTACTTAGTGATTTTATTTTAAACTATTAATAACCTATAAAATAAGCGACATAGGGCAATAATGCAAAAAATAAATCTAAAAAATGTATGTATATCATAATTTATTAAATTATGTGTAATAATAAGAAACGTATTTGTTTAGGTAATTTCGTAAATTGGAACCTTTGTTTAGGTATGTATTTAAATAATAAAGAAAAATATCATTGAGACGTAATTTATTATCCTTATCTAGCAACAAATTATACAGAATGTACAGTGATTATAATTAAGAAACTACTTTCTTGGGTTTTTCGTATTTGTTTTAAAATACCCTGTATATATGTATTTTGCTGGAGTGTGAATTAGTTGTTTTTAAAGGTAAATAAACTAGCCTAAATTTCCCAGGTTTGTTCTTAATATGAAAATGTTAAAAAAATTAAACCGTTTTTATTACTGAGTTTTAAATCTTTAATTTACTTAGTGACTTTATTTTAAACTAGTTATACCCTATAAAATAAGCGGCATAGGGCAAAAATTCAAGAAATGAATTTAAAAACGTCTATCATAATTTATTAAATTATGTGTAATATTAAAAAACGTATTTGTTTTGGTAACATCAGAGACAAGAATGAGACGAGTAACTGGTCCTAACAATTTGTCCATTGTATTTATCTCTTTCTAGTTTAACGCAAGTTCCAATAAATATGTCTTTGTCTTTCATAATGGCAGGCTATCGTAGATGGAGCAATCATCGCTTTGCCCTGGTTGCCAAGTTGTTTACAATTTCTGCATGTAAACTTTTTTGGCTCACATCTAATTAAGAGAAAGAAAATATACCATGAATCGAATATTTTTAACTTGACAACGTTGCCGCAGGCAGTCACGCCGAAATGTTATTCGATATTTGTGTTTGATATTCAATGGCCGATTTGTTTGTACAGTTTGTTTACATTTTCTGTAATTTATTGTGTATTTCGTGGTTTTTATCTTTAATTGGACTTTGAATATTGACTTTTATTAGTGATCACAGTGTATATATTAAATTTGTGCTTTTCAACAGATAATTTAAGGTAATATTGACATGGTTATCTGTAAAGAAAAATCTTTATAAAAACCAAATAAATGACATTTTTAATTAGGTGTGTGTAATTATTGAACTAAACCCCAATATTTTATATTAATAGGAAACAAAAACAAGTTACCTAACATTAAGGGCAAAAATATCACAGCTATATAATTTGAATTTGACGGGCAAACGATAAAGTCGACTCACGCGCCATCTGCGTTTACCTGCCTTGAAGACAGACAAGGAAGGCCCAGCAGCTATCTCTCTCTCGGATAATTTATTTACATTTAGTTGCTCGTCTCATTGTTGTCTCTGTAATATTTAAAAAATACTATTGAACGTTGGCGTAATTTATTATCTTAATCGATCAAAAAAAATTATTAAGAATATTAAATTTTATGACTTGTTTACGCATTCCAGAGCTGTGGCTCCTACTTGACAAGTAGCACTGATGATGGTCTTACCGAAAGCGCTCTGCTACGCATATTGGATTTGATTAAAGTTTTGCACAAAATACAAAAGTTTCATTTTTTTTCCTCTACATTTTTACGTGCACACAGCCACATCCATTCGATTTAAAATGTTTAAGTAAATAAAGAAAATCCAGAAAAAAAATTTTAAATAAGAAGAAAAGTCTTGTCAGCTAACTAGAAAAATGTGTTTAATAACACAGGTCTACAAAATAAAAAAGGTAGTTAAACTTTGCTGGTGTCAATGAGGCACTAGCACTTTTTTTTAATAAAAACACTTGGTTATGTAGTAGTTATTCACTACTAAGCCGGTTAACCGGTTTAAAAAAATCGGTTTTCTTAAAACCGGTTAACCGAATATTTTAAAACCGGTTTTAAAAACTTAAAACCGAGAACGGTTGTCAACTAAATAAAAAAGTGGGGTTACCATTGAAAAAAAAATTAAAGTAGATATAAATATGACCTTAAAATTATAGTTAAGGTCACAAACTAGTATTACCATTAAATTTGTCCCTTTATTTTAAACAAGTTTTACTTAAAACCTTTTTTCTATAATGCGCCTTTTTTCCGATTATTTTCATGTCTAAGGTTAAATTAAAATGAGACAAATTACTTTGTTTTCTATCACTATATTTATCAACATTGTGACTGCAGTTTCGAAGCTTTGCTACATTTTCAAACTGAATATTCTAAACTACTTGAAACTTGTATATATATACACGTACAATTGGTTAACACATTTTTAATAATAGTGCCTATCCTAAATTTTAAAAAAACTGTAAATAGTGGGCTGCTCCTTAGGTCGGTCTGGTCATTCAATAAATTTATTGAGGGGTTTTATTGGCTTTGTAAATTTCAATAGACTCTAAAATGTTAAGTTTTTACTTTTCGGTGCGGTATATAAAATTTTAAGATTATCGACACTTGGGAATGAATGACCAGATGTTATAAAGTGGTTGGCAAAGTTTGAATTATTTTTATTTAGTACATATGACGATTTGTGTTCCTTAAACCTAATATTAAAATTTCTAAATTTGTTAACCAATATTTGATTTTACAAAATGAACGGCCTTTTTTTAGATATAAATCACAAACAAAAACCGGTTTTCAGTTTTGGTCCGCTAATTCAAAAACTGGTATTCGAAAACCGATATCCAAAATACTGGTATTCGAAAATTGATTTTTCAATACCGGATAACCGGTATTTGAAAACCGGTTTTCAAATACCGGTTTCGAGTTTCTTGCCAAAACCGCGGTTAACCGAAAAACCGGTTTCCGTTGTCAGCACTACTTAAAACCATTTGAAATTTGGCTTAAATAATGTTTCAACCAGAGCGGTTTTAATGTTATTGGTTTGTAAGTCTGGAACGGCTCGGCAGATTTTTAAAAACAAAGTGGGTTGAGTAGAGTATCAAACCTCTTTTTATAAAAAATACTGGTGCTCGCTTGGCACCAGCAATCCGGTTTTACTGCAGTTTAACCTCAAGTTTTGACTTCAAGATTCGTATTAAACGGAAAAAAATATGTGAGAAAGTATTTGTGTGATACCCTGTCAAACCTATAATAGTTAATTAAAAATAAAAGATGTTAGGAGAAAAGGTCTTTGTGTCAAATAACTATTAAAAAAATTGACTACGAATATTTGGACTTACCAAGACAATCTTTTTGCCCTGCTGAAAATGGTAAATATGCGTAGGGAGTTATTTTTGAAGTATTTTCTGGTAAAAATCTTGTAGGGTCAAATTTTAATGGATCCGTCCAAAACCTTTCATCCCGATGAAGGTGAAAAATATTGACAAACATATTAATTCCTTTTGGAAAAACTTTATTACCTAAAAATCCAACATTGTTAAGTCTAAATTGTTTTGCTGACTTGTCTTTAGTTATAGGCTTATTGCTTTTGTTGTCATATAAGTTTTTATATGCAATATGCATAACGCAATATAGCGTGGCCGCTTTTATATTATGAACATATGTTCGAAACGTCTTAATTTAAATAACTGTTCACCTTTTTGAAATACAAACAATAAATACAGCAGCAACCAGTTATCTATGTCACTATGACACTATAACCAAACAAACATATTTGACATTTAATGTCAAAGAGTTTTTAGAATATCATTAAAAAAAAGATACAAAATTTTAAAATTTAAAATCTTAATAATAGTTAATTTTAATTTTATTATTTTTATTCAATTTATCTCTGACAACGGTGGCAGACTTGCCACCCAAAACGTCGATTTTTAGTTATCTTTTTACTTGTTTAAATTTTTTTGGGGTAATTTTCTAGAAACCTGCAGCAACTCCGATTTTGACGAAATTTGGTATAGGGGTTTGTGGGGCGCTGGTCACGAATCTGAAAGAATTTTTGGCGGAAACGTTTCGTTCTTGAGATATCCATCATCAGACTTGAAATTTAAACTAATCCTATTTTTACAATATTTCAACCTTCTTTTTGCATACAATTCATGAGTTAAAGCTAAAGGTGGCACAGAATATTTGATTTTCACCTTTTAAAACCCGTTTTTTTACGTATTTTACATTATTTTTTTGCATTAAATTGCATAGCTATACTTTTAATCATTTCAATCTCAGTGTGCCATGAAGCCCTATGTATGTATGTATGGTTGCCGCATTATCAAAGAAAAAGCCACGCAATTTAATGCAAAATAATGCAAAAACGTAGATTAACGGAATTTTAAAGGTAAAAATCAAATATTGTTATTACACTTTAGCTTTAAATCAAGAATTATGTGCAAAATGAAGGGAATATAGTGAAAATCAGCTTAGTTCAAATTTGAACTTTGATTATGAACTCATCTGGAGAACGAAACGTTTCCGCCAAAAAAATCTTTCAAATTTCGTGATCAGCGCCCCATAAGACCCCATATATCAAATTCTCGTTGAATATCAGAGTCGCCGCAAGTTTCTAGAAAATTACCTTTTTTGGTTTTATGGTACTTTTGAATTTAATTTTTTGGCGTGTACCTTAACAATTACCATCCACTATACATTTTTTAACTTACCAAGATCAATATCAGTAGTAATAAATCTACCAACGAAGTGGTACTGACGGAAACAACCTTCAAGTTTCATAAATTGTTGCTTTTGTATATTTAAGCTCATTTAAATGATTATTGGAAATTTCACCGTGACCGACTACAGAAATGACTTCATCATAGACTTTTTCCTAAAATAAAATAATTTCAGTGACTTAAACCATAGAGATAAGGAAATTATAAGAGTTATCATGGAATAGCCGATTGATTTAAAAAGACAGGTCGTGCGATAACTCCCAATTATAATTTTATTCGTTTTGCGTTGAAATACCGCCAGTTAGTCATTTTTGTCAGCTTTCGTGTCTTTTCACCGCTGGATGTTAGCACACGAGGCGAGAGCCTCGACCGACGCATTTAAATTGTATTCTGGAAAAATGTAGCAAGCCTGCCGCCAATCCCGCCGCAAAAGCGGTGCGAAAATCTTTTAGCATGTGCCATGGTTTCTCTTATCCTGTAGGTAGGTTGCTTGGCGCTTAAACCAATGGACTGCAAAATGGTGTTCCAGTGGCGCAGCAATAAGCAAAAGTTGACCTGGACCACAAATGGTTATGCCAAACTGGGTGGCACGGCTTGCCGTCAATAAGGTCATTTTGGTCAATAACTCTCCTAATTCATAACAAAATTAAAAAATAATAACAATTATTCCTAACAAAGAAAAAAGCCCAAATCTATTATTGTGCCAAAAAAAAGTATAATCAAAGTACAATGATCACTGCACGAAACCAAAGGTAAACGTGTTTGGCTGAATACTATCAACGATATAAACTGTTGGACAAGAAATAATCGGCACGGCGGCAAATTTTTTTTGTCAATTTTCAATAAGCTGTAACTTCGAAACAACTAAACGGATTTGGTCATTTTCTTTTGCTGCTTTGAAGAGTTCAACTCTTATATCTCCCTTCGACTGCTTTCTTTTTTTGCCAGATTTTTGTAAGCTAAGAATTTTATGATATACAGGGCACGGGAAAAAGTGCTGCAGTTTTGCAAAGTTTTATTATACTCCCATTTTGTGAAAACATTTTTTTTCACTAAAAATTATAATTTGCGACTATAGCTAGGACTAATATCTCGGGACGTATTTGGTATTTTTTGATAAGTCTTCTGAAACAAAAGATAATCGATTTCATTTAAACTCGTATTTTTTGAAGTTCTTTGAGAACTTTCTGAACATAACTTAATTACCTTGAAAAATTCGGATAAACACTTTTCCGATACATAAAAAATATGGTTTAACCTTTACAGAAACATACAGGGTCTCTCATAAATACCATACAAAATTAAATAATTTAATTCTTTTGATAAAGCAGAATTAACAACTGAGGCGCTTTCTTTCGTGCATGATTATCAGATCATGATTCAACGTCAAAACAAAAGAACGATTTTTTGTTTTGACATTTGAACAAACGAATCACGAAAATTTTATGTTCACAATGATTGCGAAACTGTCAATCGCTAACCGAACATGATTCTGTGATCCGAGTCGAAAGAAAGCGCCTCTATAGGCGCTTTCTTTCGTCCGTGATTATGAGATCATGATCCATTTCAATCGTCAAATTTTATATTCACATGAATGAGAAACTGTCAATCATTTCGGAACATGATTCTGTAATCCGTGTCGAAAGAAAGTGCCCTAATCTACATAAAAATCTTCTAATGCCATGGAAACGAAACATGTATATTGTCATTATTTGAAATGTGTCATAAGAATAACAGAGCTTGTCGGTCATTAGTAGATTTTTTATGTTGATCAGTTGTTAATTCTGCTCTATCAAAGAATTAAATTATTTAATTTTGTATGGTATTTATGAGAGACCCTGTATGTTTCTGTAAAGTAAACCATATTTTTTTATCGGAAAAGTGTTTATCCGAATTTTTCAAGGTAATTAAGTTATGTTCAGAAAGTTCTCAAAGAACTTCAAAAATACGAGTTTAAATAGAAATCGATTATCTTTTGTTTCAGAAGACTTATCAAAAAATACCAAATACGTCCCGAGATATTAGTCCTAGCTATGGTCGCAAATTATAATTTTAGTGAAAAAAAATGTTTTAGCAAAATGGGAGTATAATGAAACTTTGCAAAACTGCAATACTTTTTTCCGTGCCCTGTATATCATAGAAAATCTTAGCTTACAAAAATCGGCAAAAAGCAGTCGAAAGTATAAGAGTTGATCTTCAAAACGTAAAAAAAAATGACCCAATCCGTTTAGTTGTTTCGAAGTTACAGCTTATTGAAAATGGACACAAAATTTACTGTGCCGATTAATTCTGTGACCAGTTTATTTAAATAAAATATATCGTTGCTAAAAACTATTAATTTTGGGAGATATAAATACCAAAAAGTTTAATTTTACCTGAATTTCTGGATACATTTCTAGTAAAGTAAGTGTGAAAGCTATGCCAAGATCCAGTGGCGTCAGTTGCCTATCAAAAAAAAAAAAAAAAAAAAAAAAAAATAAATAAAAAATAAATATATATATATATATATATATATATATATATATATATATATATATATATATACATATATACAGTGTGTCCAAGATAAGAATCCTAAGCATAGAAATCTCAGTGACTATTGGAGATACAGCTTAGGTTAAATTTGCAAAAAGTTGTGTTTTTAAAGCTTATTTACATGCCGTTTAAAAACTTGAAAAAATTCATGGCCTGCTGAGACATTTGGCAAAAACAAAATTTGACTATATCGATTTTATTTTTTACTGACTTTATTTGAAGAGATATGAAAACACTAATAACACTTTTTTATTGGCACTTTTAGCTACTACATGATGGTATTTTTAGATTTTATATCCGACGTTTCGTTTTCAAGAAACCATCATCAACTTTATTTTTTTATATGGCTCGAAGAAAAGTACACCCTGTATCTGATTCCATTTTTTATTACAAATTTAACGATGTATTACATGTCATATTTTAAACTTTAGTTAAAAGAAAAATTGCATTTTTTTCTATTTTTTTAAAGGTATTTTTAAGTAGGCCTTGCAAACAAATGCTTTGACGTTAATACCTGTTACCGTGTCTGTAACATAATTTAATGTCATGGTAAAATAGTAATTATCGGTATTACCCTGTTTGTCGAGTTGTTGTTTTTAGAGCAATTGTTTTATTGTTACTGTTGTCTTTATTATTGTTTGTTGGTGAATAGTTAATATTAATTGTGTTATTATCGTCGAATATGCCGGGTGTTTTGTGCCACAAAAATACTCTAAATACAGCAGCAATATATCTTTATACATATCCAGAAAGAAAACAGCCATGTAATTCCATTTTCTTACAGCTGGCTCGAAATTTAAAAAGCCAGTTTTATTTCGAAAAAGGAATATTCAAAAGAAACCCAAAATAATGTTTTACAAGCAGTTGTTGAGAACCCTGAGATATCAACTTGGCAAATTAAACAAAATGTAGGAGTAGCCAAATCCACAGCTCAATTTATTTTGTGTAAAAATTGATATCAACCCTATAAATTTAAGATTTGACTAAACGGGAGATTTCGAACGTGCCGATATTTTTGGGAGTGGTATACACGCGCGTGTAAAGAAAATTTAAATTTCTCTTAAAAAAAATGTCCGACGAAAGTATGGTCACTAACCATGGTATCTTTAACCTTCGCAAAACGCATTACTAGGCTCAACAAAATCCGCGTGTTAAGAAAATATCGAAACATCAAGAACGTTCTGGGTTTATTATGTGGTGTGGAACTTAAGGAACTAAAATGCTGGGTCCATTTATCTACCATAATTTATTAGCTGCAGAAATGATACCTTCATTTATTTTTACGGCACAAAATGTAGCACGTTAGCATGTAAAACTTTTCTTTATGGCTATAATGGCCATCCGGCATATTCAACCATAATAATACAATAGATATTAGCTATTTATTAATAAACAATAATAAAGACAACAGTAACAATAAAAACAATTGCTCTCAAAACAACAACTTGACAAACAGGCTATAGTATATTACATTACAAGTGTGGAAAATGACTAATTTCACACGAGTTGGAATATTGTTACACGAGGCGTTAGCCGAGTGCGACAAACCCACGAGTGTAAGAAAGTGATTTTCACACAAGTAATGTACACTATTTTTCCTACGACCACAAGTTATTTACTTTATTAAAACAAATAAAAGTTGTTTGTCTTCACAGAAAAAAATAAGAAAACAATTGAAAACTTTGCATCACTAGGGTGATATATACTTTTCCTTACTGCGATATATTATACTGTTTAAAAATATGTTTATATCAAAAATCACCTACCTATTAGCTTTTTATCATTTTAGAATTAAAAAGGTCCTCATTTAAAAAATATTGCATGGCTTTTTCAATGTAAATCCAGTTAACAGCCTGGTAACTCCAAATTTATTTTAAATAACAATGACAGCGATGACAGCTTTATATTATATTTTTGCAACACTAGTGCTGTAAAGTACTTTGCAACACTAGTGTGATATAAGGCATTTTCTATGCATGAAAACAGTGTGCTATTTACTATTTTCACCTGTGGTCGTAGGAAAATACTATTTTTTCATGATATTAAATTAGTTACAGACTCGGTAACAGGTATTAACGTCACAACAGCATTTGTTTGCAAGGCCTACTTAAAATATAGCATGTGATACATCGTTAAATTTGTAATAAAAAATGGGATCAGATACAGGGTGTACTTTTTTTTCGAGCCATATAAAAAATAAAGTTGATAGTGGTTTCTTGAAAACAAAACGTCGGATATAAAATCTAAAAACAGCATCATGTAGTAACTAAAAAGTGCCAATGGAAAATGATATTAGTTTTTTCATATCTCTTCAAATAGTAGTCAGAAAAAAATAAAATCGATATAGTCCAATTACCGTTTTTGCCAAATATCTCAGCAGGCCATGAAAATTTTTTAAGTTTCTAAACGGCGTGTAAATAAGCTCTAAAAATCACAACTTTTTGCTAATTTAACCTAAGCTGTATCTCCAATAGGTACTGAGATTCCATGCTTAGGATCCTTATCTTGGACACACTGTATATATTTTAAAATATTGGGCTTATTAATTAAACAATTTAAAATATTTAAATAACAACATTAAATAAATTTAAAGACCATTATATTATATGGCTAGTTAATTATAATATTAAATAACCCAGAAAAATAATTATGCAATATTAATTTAAAATTATAAATTTATACTTACAGCTGTGACGAAGAAAATAAGTTCATCCAAAATTTCATTGTCGGTCATGTCCATCATTAGATCCAAAAGAGGATATAATTTTTATTTGAAGTGTCATCTAAAAAATATTTTTTTTAAAGAAAAATTAAAAAAATATACAGGATGTAATTTATTTAATTGCTTAGGCACGGACTTTCTCAGCAACAACAGGCACTTTTAAATTTGGAAAATGTTTATTTATTTCTACCAATGGCGTCTGTACGGAATGTATACTGAAGATTATTCAAAAAAATATGGTACGCCATTGCTTTTCTAAACTTTTTATAACTATTATTTTTACTATTACTTTAAAAAATATATATATCTACGTTTTCTCGCAAAATGCAGCATTTTCCCGTTATTTTCCTCTTTGAATCTATAAAATTTTGCATTTGACGAAAAATCTAACCATTAACACGCCGTATCTTGGTTTGTATTAGTCGTAGGAAAATTATATGAAAGTATTTGTGATTGTCTATTTAAAAGCTTTAATTTTGCTTTAAACAGTTTTTTAGATAAAATGCATAATTTGCCAGTTATTTGCAAAATGTCCATTAAAAAGGTCGTTTTTTTATCTTTGGACAAACCACGAAGGCTAAAAGCCTAAATACTAACGTACCGTGGGTGTCTTAAGCGAGGTAAGAGGGAGTTTGTTGACACGGGACTTAAATACTTGAAGATTTGGGGGAAAGGAAAGACCTCCGCGGGTAGCAGGTTCCACATTCTAGAAACTCTAGGGATAAAAGAACGAACAAAGTGGGAAGTTCGGGGCCTGTCCAGTTGGACCGTATAGGGATGCATACGCGCGGAACCACGAGTTTCTCTGTTGGGAACCGCCAGTGGAGGAACCATACTGGACAATTCCTCAGAGCAGAAGCCATGGAAGTACCTATAAAAAGCGATAGATCCCCCACAGCCCGACGATGGGCAAGAGAGGGAAGCCTTTCTGTAAGTGAAGGATTATTAATGAGACGAATAGCTCTTCTTTGAATAGAATCCAGAATGCTTGAGGTTGGGGGGAAGCCATGCCCCAGATATGAGAACAATACTCCAAGGGAAGTCAGATTTGGGACACATATAAAGTGTATAAGTTGGAAGGGGAAAAATACTTTTGGCTCGAAAGAGAAATTCAAGCTTCTTTGAAGCTGCCGTGGTTATAGATATAATGTGTTTATGCCAGTTAAGGTTACTTTCAAATGTGACGCCCACAAGATTGAAGGTGTCTTTGCTCTCTAAAACTTGGCCGCTCATAAGTAGAGGATGAGTATTTGGTAACTCTTTTCGCGACAAGGAACATGATTGTAATTTGAATGCATTAAAGTGGACGAGATTTTTGGTGCCTCAATCCAATATTAAATTAAGATCCTGCGAAAGAGATATCTGCATTGCATTTAGGAACCGGAGAACTGGAGTGAAGGGTACTATCGTCAGCGAAACTATGAATGGAAATAGTTGTGGACGAGAGAAGTCGTTGATGTAAAGAAGAAACAATGTAGGTGCTAGAACGGAGCCCCGAGGCACTCCAGCATTAACTTGGTGAAAGCTTGAAGAATGGTCGTCCACAATAACTGATATACGTCGATCGGATAGATGACTAGAGAGCCAAGTACAGAGTTAAGTTGAAAGACCATAGGAGGAAAGTTTCTTAAAAGTGCGGCATGCCAGACCTGGTCAAAAGCTTTGGATATATCAAGAGCAACGATCTGGGACTCACCTAGAAAGTCAAGAGACTTATTCCAGCAGTGTGATACGAAGGAAAGAAAATCAGCTGTAGATCTTTTGTAGCGAAATCCATACTGCCTGTCGTGCAAAATTTTGTGTTTTTCTATATACTTAAGAATTTGTGAATTAATGAATTTTTCCATTACTTTACAAAGACCTGAGAGAATTTAAATTGGTCTATAGTTAGATGGAAGAGATTTAGATCCTTTCTTGGGAATAGGTTGAACACGTTCAGCTTTCCAGCACTCCGGAAAGATACCTGTGTCGTAAGAAATTCGAAAGAGCCGAGTTAAGATTGGTGCAAGTTCTGGAGCACATTTTTTAAAACGACTGCTGGTATGCCATTCACCGTATTTATTATTAAAAAATTTTACTTTTAATCGCGAATAACCTAACCGAATACGTTTCCTGAAAAAATGTAATAAAGTTTTCTGGCTGTAAAAATTATTTATATTTTATAATGATATATTTTTACCCTGCTTATTTTTATGTTGTTGTCTTTTTGCCTTTATAAGACGTCCAACAATTTCATGGATTTCAGTAATCATTGATTTAGCTCTTCTTCCAGCAGGAAACAAGTTAAACCAAATGTTAGGTGGAGTAACTGGATCAGTTACTAGTAAAACTATTTCATCTTGAACACTAAAAATTGACAATACTGGTTTAGTACAAAGTACAACAAGTAAATATCTTGTAAACTGCTGAAGATGTATATACAAAGTTTAATATCTAACAGGTTTTGGTCAAGCTCAATTAAGCAGTAGTATCGCCGCAATTACTTGATTCTCCAATTTTACCCTAGATGTAATATTTTTAATATAGGGTGATTCAAAAATCGATCACGAAACTTAAGGGGTGATTCTACTTGAGAAAATAAGGGTAGAGCTTTATATATATTTTTTTCAAAATGTCATTCGTTTTCGAGTTACAAGCCGTCAAAGTTCAATTTTTAATTTGGTCTTTTCGCCATATTGCATTTATTTTTTAACCAATCCAGTTGACATTTGGCACACAAATCGAACTTTGCAGATTCTAAAATTTTAAGATAAAAGTACTTTTGAAATACCGCCAGAGAGCACTTTACCTAAAACTTAAAATTTATTTACATCATAGAAATTTCAAGTTCAATTTTGTTTTGGTGTTTTCGACATATTGCATTTATTTTTTAACCAATCTAGTTGATATTTGGCACACAAATCGAGCTTTACAGATTCTAAAATTTTCAAACAAAATACTTTTTTAAATACTGCGAGAGGACACTTTACCTAAAACTTAAAATTTATTTACATCATAACTTTTTTATTTTGAAAAATATCGGAAAGCTGGTGGCGCCATTTTATAGACAATCAAAAACTTAAAAATAAGATACTCTTTATTAAAGTCGATAAACCGCATCGTTTAGGCACCAATAGACATTAAAGTTTTCATCAATTTCAATCAAATTACCTACATACATACAGGGTGTCCAGTAGCTCAACCGACAAACTTAACCAAACGGTTCTACAACAAAAAATAAGAAAAAAACTTCATATAAAAAAAAATAAACAAAACAAACAAAAAAAAGTTTTTTTATATTTAACACACCGTAGTTTAAAAACTAAGACGTTTAGGACATATGTTTATATGAAGTTTTTCTTATTTTTTGCTGTAGAATCGCCCAGTAAAATTTGTCGGTTGAGTTACTGGACATCCTGTATGTATGTAGGTAATTTGATTGAAATTGATGAAAACTTTGATGTCTATTGGTGCCTGAACGGTGACGTTTATCGACTATAATAAAAGAGTACCTTATATTTTAAGTTTTTGATTGCCTATAAAATGGCGCCCCCAGCTTTGCGATATTTGTTAAAATAAAAAAGTTATGACGTAAATAAATTTTAAGTTTTAGGTAAAGTACCCTTTGGCGGTATTTAAAAAAGTACTTTTATCTTAAAATTTTAGAATCTGCAAAGCTCGATTTGTGTGCTAAATATCAACTGGATTGGTTAAAAAATAAATGCAATATGGCGAAAAAACCAAAATAAAAATTGAACTTTGAAGGCTTGTAACTCGACAAATGACATTAGCTTGTAACTCGACATCTATAGCCACCGCGGCTTCAAAAAGCTTGGATTTCTTTTTCGAGCCAAAAAGTATTTTTCTCCTTCCAATTTATACACTTTGTATGTGTCCCAAATTCGACCCTCTCTGGAATATTGTTCTCATGTCTGGGGAATGGCATCCCCTACAACCCTCGGCATTCTTGATGCCATTCAAAGAAGGGCTGTTCGTCTTATTAATGATCCTTTACTTACTCAAAGACTTCCTTCTTTTGCCCATCGTCGAGCTGTGGGAGATCTATCGCTCTTCTATAGATACTTTTACGGCTTTTGCTCCGACGAATTATCCAGTATAGTCCCTCCCCTTGCAGCTCCCAACAGAGAAACTCGTGGTGCCGCGCGTATGCATCCTTATACGGTTCAATTGGACAGACCCCGAACTTTCCATTTCGTTCGTTCTTTTATCCCTAGAGTTTCTAGATTGTGGAACCTGCTGCCCGCGGAGGTCTTTCCTTCCCTCCCAAATCTTCAAGTATTTAAGTCCCGTGTCAACAAACTCCCTCTTACCTCGCTTAAGATACCCACGGTACGTTAGTATTTAGGCTTCTAGCCTTCGTGGTTTGTCCAAAGATAAAAATAAAAAAAAGGTAATAAAATTTAAAAAAATAACCATGGTTGTCTATAAGAGCCACTGCATTTTAAAAATAAAAATATCACTGTATATATTTTCCGTCGTTAAAAGAAAATGTAATTTTGTTTTTTATTTCATTAATTTTAAACTTACCTAGTTATAATTTCACTGAATTTGTTCGTCTCGCTAAAATCCTCATCTTTTCTAAACCTGCTGCAGTATCTAAAAATTAAAATATTTACGTATGTTTACTTTCTTGAACATTAACATTATTTTTGGTAAGAATTCTTTGGATTGGGAGGTCGAATGGTTTGTTTGTGTACATCTACATTTGTATGAATAATGTTTCGAATATTTTTCTCAAACCTTGTTAGGTTCTATTAAAGATATAATATTTTTTTTATACAGCGTGTCTACTTAAGTTTGCACCATATGAAATGGAACTTTTTAATTATTAATTTAAAGTAAGTTATTCTCTAATAAAAGATCTGCATGGTCTAAAACCTTCAATGCAATCATGAGATATTAATTTGTTACAGTGGTGTACGAGGTATTACAAAAATATGAATTTTGCTTAAGAGGAAAGTACCCCAATATTTTACAATATTGAAAAAAAATATTATGGGAAGAGATGTTGTTATTGATTGTTATATTTAATACCTTTTAAATAAAAAAATTATTTATTTAAAAGATTAAACTTAATTTAGCGTTTCTGTGACTTTTCGTTATTTTGACAGTTCTTAAGCTTACTTTACATATTATATTTGGAAATACGTACTTTATGTAGAAACTTAACATTTTTACCCTTAGCACATCAAAAATTGATAACTTTTTTTTTGCAAATGAACAAGTTTGCATATTTAAATATTTTTTTGGTAATTTTCTAGAAACCTGCGGCAACTCTGATTTTAACGAAATTTGGTATACGGGGTTTTTGGTGCGCTGATCACGAATCTGAAAGATTTTTTGGCGGAAACGTTTCGTTCTTGAGATATTCATCATCAAAATTCAAATTTGAACTAAGCTTATTTTCACTATATTACCCCTTCTTTTTGCACACAATTCTTGATTTAAAGCTAAAGTGTCACACAATATTTGATTTTCACCTTTTTAAAACCCCGTTTTTCTACATTTTTATATTATTTTTGCATTAAATTGCGTTGCTTTTCTTTGATAATGCGGCAACCATACATACACATAGGGCTTCATGGCGCACTGGGATTAAAATAAGTCAAAGTATAGCTATGCAATTTAATGCAAAAATAATGTAAAATACGTAAAAAACGGGAGTTTAAAACGTGAAAATCAAATATTGTGTGCCACTTTGCTTTAAATCAAGAATTGTGCGCAAAAAGAAGGGGAATATTGTAAAAATAGGATTAGTTTAAATTTCAAGTCTGATGGTGAGTATCTCAAGAACGAAACGTTTCTGCCAAAAAGTCTTTCAGATTCGTGATCAGCGCCCAAAAACTCCCGTATACCAAATTTCGTCAAAATCGGAGTTGCCGCAGGTTTCTAGAAAATTACCTTTTTTAATCCTGAATATTTTTTCTGTATAAAATTTTTCGATATAATGAAAAATAAGGATACTTTTCTCCCGAGCAATTTTTTTAAGATACCTCATTTACCACTGCAACAAATTAATATCCAATGATTGCATCTTTGGTTTTAGATCACGTAGATTTTTTTATAAAGCATAACATTTTTTCCCAAAATTAATAATTAAAAAGTTTTCCATATGGTGCGAACTTAAGTGGACACGCTGTATACTACTTACTATACTATACGTATTGAAAACAAATTTAATATGAACATTTTAAAACTCTTGTTTTTACCTTCGGACATCTCGTCCCAGAAAATCCTTGCCAAAACAAAAAAAAATAGTAATAGTTATAGTACTTACAAAAGAAAGAAGTAAATGCATACTTCTTACATATTTCAGTTAAATCTTCATTTTTTGAATCATATTCCTTTTCTAGTAGTTTACTAGCTTTGTTCATAAATAATTGGTAAAAAGTTTTTAAAACATTTGGTTTATAACTGAGCTGCAATTTTCGCCGACGCTCTTTCCAAATTTCATCTTAAATGTATGGTAAAATCCATATTGTTTTATGATATTAAATAAACCTATTAAGTATCCTGCTGCGTCCAGACTTGCAACAATTTGCCAAACATTTGTCCAAACTAACCAACCTATTTGCGCAACCCCATGATGCAAAAAGGCCGACAAGCTTCGAATCACCGTAGAATCATTCGCCAAGCCCTTTAAAAGACGTGAGATTTCGTCCACGTTCGCGCTATGTGGCGCAGTATTCGGCGCGGTGAATTGTTGCAAGTCTGGACGCGGCTTTAGATATAAGATGTATTTATGGAATCCTTGAACTTTTTGTAACAATTTTAACGACAGCGATTTAACATTTTTGAATTTCTAGATATTGCCCGGTTAATTTATACGATTCCGACAAAGCCAAATTTACGTAGAGACCTATTTTTCGAAAAAATATAAGGAGTCATTTTCGGTGAAAAATAAGTCAAAAAATTAAATAAAATTTTATTTACTACAATCTGTTTTTCCTTCCAAAAATATATTTTTGTTAATTTTTTACATAACGCATTAAACACTTTTAAATTAAATGTCTAAAGGCATCAAATTTAAAAAAAATATATTAAAATTGTTAAATTATTCCCCCTTTTGCTCATTATTTAAGTTGTAATGCGTAGTGTAAAATTGATAATTAAATTTCTTTTGCCCTCATGCTCTAACTTTAAATTTTGACATAAAATTTAATTCTCTACGACATTTCCTTATACAATTTTGTTCCATTTTTAAAAATAAAAGGTACTTTACCCTTGGCCATTTTTCATATTTTTAGTCATAACTCGCCCTGTATAATACCAATTGGAGTAAAATTTTGTATTTATTAGTTATGGACCGTGCGACCAATTTTCCCAAAATTTCGTTTTAAAACTCAAAAATTTTTGGTCCGTTTGTCCTCTTGTAACACCTATCCTGTGACACCCTGTATATTATTTATATAACATTCTAATTGTATGTGTATTTTTAACCCTATAATCTAACAACCCTGTACCAAAAAAAAAAAAATGTATGTAAAAATAATCAATATAAATATAAGGCCAAAAGTAAGATGAATAACTTCTCTATTTACCACATCTTTTTTTTAATGCATTATTTTCAAGTTTTAAAGTCAGGATTGGGATTTTCTCTGTATTTTTCTCCTATATTCTACGTGACTTCATCTTTTACAAATGATATCAGAAAAAAATTTCTACGACTTTTTGTTTAAGAGTTATATGATTTCTGAACGATTTTTCCAGTGCCGTATTCACCATTAGGCTGGACTAGGCTACAGCCCTAGGAGCGCCATGAAAAAAAAATAGGCGCTGGGCAGGGGAGTAATAGGCGGCGGTGATGGCTTAGCGTGTAAGGCGTTAAGTCGTTGAGCGCACAAGGGACGTGAGGTGGGTTCGAATCCTGCCGAGGCCAAATACTTATTTATAAGTTGGTCGGAAATTTAGTGGTTAGCTCAACACCAGACGGACAAACTGCAAAATGTATCGACGCTGAAGGCCACCAAAGGACCAGGGCGCCGGAACACACTTTTGCCGTGTCCTGCGCAACCGTAGACATGCGGACCCCACTCAGTTGGTAGGTTCAGTAGTGTCTCCCTGGGTGGGGACGAGGTCTTAAGTTGTCGCTCATAGGACCGTGGTTCGGGACTCTTTGTTTGACCTCCGGACAGTGCGGACGTGCGTAGAGGAATACAAAGTTCTTCCCAGAGTGGCGGCTAGAGGTGTCGTACGAACGTTTTTTAACTTCGGGGATCAAGGAAAGATTCACGCTAAATTGACGGCATCTTTCTTCTGGATCTAAGCGCTGTGAGCGAAGATTCCTATAACCTGATGGTATCCTGTTTGGTGGTGAACACGAGGTATTTCTCAAATGGCGGGAAATAGATGGGCGTGCCATGGGAACTGTCAGTAGTAAAAGTGAAGGTTACACGTAACACCAGTAGCAGATCTTGGTTTTACAGCCGACAATTTATGCATTGCATCGATTGTTGAATTATTTGTATTCTTTTGGAACTTCTGGGAGCTACGAGCTCGATTATCCAGATTTTCCGCCGACGAAGCCCTGTAAAGCATAGTCCGGAAGGGGAGAGTGGTGGATTGGACCTGAAGGACCAAAACCAAGAAAAAAAAAAATAGAGAATAGAGAGGACTGTGGTTCGGAACCCACGTTAAGCTGTAGGTCCCGTCTGGCTGACATCACCCAGACGTAAAAAGACAGGAGTGCACAATAAGTCGAGCGGCTTCAGTGCATGGGTTATCCCGGCCCTATTCTAATCTAATCTAGGCGCTAGACAGGGGAGTTTTAAAAAATTTAAGGTTAATAAGGTGCTTTGGAATGAAATAGGCGCGAAAAGGAGGGAATGACCAAATGACCTTTCTTTTTTCGGTGGAAAATAAGCGCTCCGGGAATTCTAGCCTAGAGCGCCTTAAACAGTTAATACTGCCATGGATTTTTACTAAATCGTACATAGTGCGGCAGTCACCCATCCAAGCTATGGCCGCGCTTCACGCTGCTTAACTCCGGTGATCGACGCTGCCGATCCAACTGGTGATTAATGAAATCATTTACCAAACAAGTCGAAATCTCCCCTTGTCTGTATAAATACTTACATGGGCTAAAAAACATGGAACTTCTAAGTAGAAATTTTAATGGTTCATACATTTTTGGCCTTTTCATAACACTGAGGATAATTTAAAATGATTTTAATTAAAGATGGATCGGTAGTTATGTACATGTAATTCGATCCAAACCATACTCCACATGGAAAGCCCAACGTGGTTTTGAGAAATGTTAGAATGGATAATCCATTTGCTAAAACAAAACAATTATTAAATATATATTTTTTTATTTAAATGTTTAAGGCCCCATTAACCACGAAGGGTTATTAGAGGCCCCTACTATTATATATGTCGTTGCTCACTTGCTGAAATCGCCCATTTCATGAAAAGGATATCCACTTCTATGTAACGCACCCGCTTAGTGTAATATGAATTATTTTCATTATCTGCACAAAATAGTTGTCCATGTCATGAAATGGATTCTTGTTTTATGCTCTTAATGAAATTTTGTTAAATTTCATCAAGTGGATAAGCCGAAGGATAAGCACAATGTTCGTTTCATGTAACGGTCACTGAGCTGTGCACTTTGTGGAGTAAGATATGGCTGAATTAGTGGAACCTGTGTTTAACCAAAAGACGAATTTTATAATAAACTTAGGGATTATTATAGTGACAAACCCGGGAAAAAAAGTTTACACACGACAACAGCAGCAAGAAATAATTAAGGAAATTCAAGCTGCTAAATTAAAAAGTAAGTACAGGACTCATGCAATGGCCGTTAGCCATTACATGAAAATAACATTAGTGCTTATGCACTTGATGAAATTTAACAAAATTTCATTAAGAGCATAAAACAAGAATCCATTTCATGACATGGACAAATATTTTGTGCAGATAATGAAAATAATTCATATTACACTAAGCGGGTGCGTTTCATGAAGTGGATATCCTTTTCATGAAATGGGCGATTTCAGCAAGTGAGCACGACATATATATACAATTCTTAAATAACAATATTTAAACACAATTAATTGAGTTTATCTCGGTTAGAAATTTTTGTTATATTTGTAGTGTTAGCATTTTCTCCCAAGGCTTGAGCTATTCCATGGTTTAGGTAATATTTTTGTCACAGCTGTGTTAGGTCTAGACATTCCTTAAATATGTGTCTTACGGTTAGTCGATTTGCACATTTTGTACAAATAGGTGAATCTTTCTTAAGCAGGTATTCATGACTAAATTTTTGTATTGAAGATATGTTCTAGTTGTTCGGCGGATTCATTTAATGGATGGTAATTAGTTGGGTACTCGCCAAAAATAAAATTAAAAGTACTTAAAAACCAAAAAAATTAAAACAAGTAAAAAGATACTTTAAAATCGACGTTTCGGTGGCAAATCTGCCACCGTTGTCAAGATAAATTGAATACAAATAATAAAAATAAAAATTAACTATTATTAGGTTTTAAATTTTAAAATTTTTATCTTTTTTTTAGAGATTCTGAAACGTTTCTGAAAATCTTTGACATTAAATGTCAAATATGTTTGTTTGGTTATAATGTCATAGTGACATAGATAACTGGTTGCTGGTGTATTTATTGTTTATATTACAAAAAGGTGAATAGTTAGTTAATTTTTAGTCTTCCTGAAGATACTTCAGTATCAAGCAAAGGCAACCAAGTGTTATTTAAATTAACTGAAATTGATGCTACACAATTATCTTTATTTAATAATATATACGCACTTTCTTTGATTTTGCGTTTTTAGAACAAGTTTCCTTTGCTAAAATGCTCGAAGCATCCCAGTTTATTCTATGATTGTTATCAAATGCGTGTTGGCAGATTTTTGATTTATGAAATTCTGTGTTTTTAATGTATGATCTGTGTTCTTTTATGCGTTTGGCTAATGGTCTACAAGTTTCACCTTTATAAAACTTATTGCATCCGCACACAGAACTCTTAAAAAACCTAAAAACTAACTTATAAACTTGTTAGAAAACTAGAAATAATATTTTGTTTAAATTTAATCTTTCAGAAAACAAATAAAAACATAATAGTTATTTATCCAACACTTACATATAATATCTACATAATTGATCAGATTTAGAGGATATAAAGTGTACTATAAGTCACTAGTGAGCTAAAGTACCCTTTAGCTCACTAGTGAATTATAGAAAATACAAAATTTTGTTGCTGGTGTTGACAATGACAAGTAACAAATAATGGATGACGTTTTCAAATTATTTTCGATATTAAAAACGATTTATACGAAAGTGTTGGATAAAATTTTGTATTAGACACGTGAGTTATTACATATAAGTGACTTAAGAAAATTACCTCTCTCGCCCTTCGGGCTCGAGAGTTAAACTTTTCTTGCGTGACTTATATGTAATATAACTCACTTATCTAATAAATAACTATTATTTATAAACCAAAAACATGTTTAAAATTTTAAATTTTACATAATTTTCTGACTTTAATACATTTAAACAATAAGTTTTTGTAACATTAAATCGTCGTTTTCCCGTCACAAAAAAGATGTGTATTACACAATGAAAAAATGTTCGAGTTTAGCTCTCGGTTGATGGTCTCCCTTCGCTTCACGTCGGGAGACAACACAACCCCAAGCTAAAATCTAGAACTTTTACCCTTATGAAAGGGACCGCTTCGGTCCTGCTCCCGGGGTATACGAGCTGACCCTGTTCAGCCCTATTGACCCTATAAACTTGCCGGTCGCCTGAAACAAAATAAAGAAAACCCCCAAAAAACCCAAAAATTCGAATTAAAAACGACGTTTCGGTGGCAAGTCTGCCACCGTCAAGTTAAAAATAAACTTAAAAATAAAAATAAAAAACTAACTAATATTTAAATAAGATGATTAAATTTTGCCACCAAAACGTCGTTTTTAATTCGAATTTTTGGGTTTTTTGGGGGTTTTCTTTATTTTTGTTTCAGGCGACCGGCAAGTTCATAGGGTCAATAGGGCTGAACAGGGTCAGCTCGTATACCGGGACCAGAACCGAAGCGGTCCCTTCTTTCAGGCGTGTACCTAACAAAAAGACCATCCAATAAATGAATCCGCCTAACCAATATAGAGCATATCTTCAATTAAATAACTATTTTAAAAAATACCTTTTAAGCGTAGCAGCAAGATTAAATAGGCATGACCAACCAAGGGAAGTACTGGCCAAAAAATGTTTTCTCTTTGATGTCCATGTAAACTTTAGTATTCTCCAATTTTTGTAAATAAATATTATATAATAAGTCACTAAAATTAAAGCAAAACAGCAGATTAAGTACATAGTGTAAATATTAGGCTTCAACTTTGTGAAGAGACTATATATAAAACGTTTGTATATTTATATGTATATATTTGTAAGCAGTGTCGGACTAGGAACCATCCCATATAACATTTTTTGCCGGCGTTGTACATTTAATTTACTGGCATTGCCAACACTCTTTAATGGCAAGGCATTGGCAAAAAGTTATCAAAAGACGCGAAAGTGGGCAATTTGCCGTTATTACGCCACGTGTTGCAGATAATGTGATGACATCCGTATTAATAAGTTATGATGAAAAAATGCGTTTAGGATAATGGCATTTATCATTAAATAAGTATTGCAAGTTTTATAAGTTGAATGTCCCAAAAGTTAAATAACATATTTAAAATTTTGTAGTCGAAAAAATGAGAAAAAAGGCAGGAATACTTTATCAATAAAAAATTACATAATATAAATTTTTATACCGTAACAATAAACCAAAAAAAAAAGTATGTAATAGAATTTAAAAAAGATAGTAAATCAAAAGAAAACACTTTAAAACAGTAATTATTTAAGGGACACTTATACTCAATTTTCAGATCCAAAACATAGGGATAAATATTTTAAAGGAGTTAAATGTCAAAAAAAAACTATTAAATATATATAATTTTTTTATTAACACGTCTTTAAAACTTTTATTAATAAGGCAACTCCCTGATATCATATATTTTTTTAGGTAACTACAAATTTAAATGGTTTTAACCGAAATGTTTACAGCTCCTTGAATAACCTGCCTTCTTGACTAGCCATCACCAATTAATTACACAACACACATCAATTAGGTAATGAATACACTTAATTATGTCTACTAAAAACTCTTTTCTTTGAAAAAGAAACTAAAAGCTAGAAAACCACGTAGAAACCAATTGCACAAAGCGGCCAAACAAAAGCAAGGTTGCCTCATCTGTCAAATTGTCAAATCTTGTATTTCGGCTAAGCGGGAAATTTGAATTTATCACCTTCGGTCAAAATCGTCGAAATTAACCTAGCTAATTTAACCATCATTTTATTTTTATTCTCTCAAAAATACATAATAAACATTTTGTTTGACTTAATTTTTATTTGCATGATTTGTATCAATAAAATGTTAGGAAAAGGCCATTTCCTTTAAATTATGTAAAAAAATATAAAATAATATTGTTTAGCCGCCATTATAAATAAAACAGATCAAAAAATTGCTCGAATGTTAGTTAAATACCAATGTTATTAATATGGTTTAAAAAGTATAAATATGCGTTGAAGGTTTGCCTTCAAAAATTCAATATTTATTTGCCTGCAACAAAAAGGCATGCTTTATTTAATCAGGATTGGTATGCCGCCATTTTTGTATGCTTGCCGGCAATTCGCCTGCATGTAAAATTTATTGACAATTGAGTGTTTATTTAGGGTTGACTTTTTAATGCGTATTGATTTCGGTAGCGCTAGAGAAACAAAACGCAAATATATTTAAAATAATGACCATCGTAGAATTAAAATAATTAATAGTTTAAAAAAACTAAAAAAACACGCTTTTATATGCAACCGAACTAAAAATTAGAAAATAATTTTTCATTAAAAATAATATTGTCATTTCATAGTAAAAAGCGTGGGGTGCATTTTACTATTTTTTCATAACTTTTCCATCATAGATATTGGCAAATATAATAATTATAACATTTAATATATTAAGCACCCCACGCTTTTTACTATAAAATGACAATATTATTTTTAATGAAAAATTATTTTCTAATTTTTAGTTCGGTTGCATATAAAAGCGTGTTTTTAGTTTTTTTAAACTATTAATTATTTTTCATTTTTTAGTTCGTTATATCAATTAACTTTGCTACTCTTGACAAAATGGCGAAAAAATTTTTAGTGAACAAGAGTAGCAAAGTTTGAAATGTTGCCAACAGATGGCAACCCACTAAAAATTTCTTCGCAATTGAGTAGCAAAGTTTGGAATGTTGCCAACAGATGGCAAAGAGTAGCAAAGTTTGGAATGTTGCCAACCGATGGCAACCCAGGTGTTGTTTTTATATTATAATGGAATTTTTTTCCTGGCGATCAAAAACAAGATAACGGGATACTGTTTGCAGATTATTGCATTGTCATGGGTCATTAATAAGTGTGCAAAGTTTCAAGGAAATCGAATAGCTGGAAGTTGGTTAAAATTAGGCTCAAAGATTCCGTTACATAGATAGCCAGATGGATAGATAGATAGTTACAACCCAAGTTAATAAAAGCGTGTTAAAAAGTTTTCTTTCTTGCATAGCCACCTTCCCAAATTGGCGCACAACACCGCATTAAAATTTAAAATATGACAGATTTGTCAAAGTCAAGCGTACTTTTCATCTTATGCAAACTCATAAATAGTAAAGTTTGATACCCAATTTTGATTTTATTACTAAAGTTAAAACTCATTTAAAAGAATCCAAAGATCTTTGCGGTGTAAACTAGGCTATCAGTCAGTGGGTAGCTTTGCGGTGTAAACTAGGCTATCAGTCAGTAGGTAGCTAACCCACAATACACCAAAGTTAGAGGTTAGAAAAGTTTATTACCGTTTTATGAAAAATATTAAATTTGTTGAAAATGATGTTTTCCACTGTAAACAACGTATTGAAAATGCTTTGGTTTATTACCTAGTGATAGTTTTCTTTGTCTAAATATGAGGCATCAAGTAAGTGTTTTTATCATTTTTACAAATTACAGAAGCTTGGTAATTTATGTATAAGTCATGTTGAGCATTATTATTTTGATGACCGCCTGTTTTAAAAAACAAGTGAAGGTTATTCGTTCGTTAAAAAAAAACAGATGAAGGTTATACGCTCCCGGAACGAATACGTTCAGCGAACGAATGAGTTCAATTTAGCAGAATTGAGCCCCTGTCCCCAACCCGTCGGCAAATGTTGTCAAGTTCGATTATTCAATTGTCTAATCTTGCGCATCCGCCAGAACGGACGATTTTTCACTTTTCCGGTTTTCCTGGAAAATGCTGGAACTTAACGGGATACTGTTTGCAGATTATTGCATTGTCATGTTTCCTTAATACGTGTGCAAAGTTTCAAAGAAATCGAATAGCTGGAAGTTGGTTAAAATTAGGCTCAAAGATTCCGTTACATAGCCAGCCAGATTGATAGATTGATAGTTACAACCCTAGTTAATAAAAGCGTGTTAATATGACAACAAGAACAAACAAACATTCAAAAAAATAATAATAAAAAAAAAATAATAAAAAAATAATAAAAAAAAAATAAAAAGAGAGCATTAAAAATTTTGGGCTTTTCAAATGTTTTTAATATTCAATTTGTTTTATTATATACTGCAGATGGACTTTTATCCCATTGTTTTTATTACTTTGGATTTATTCCTCACTTTACCTCCGTAAGTGCCCCTTCCCCAATGGACCCAGGGAGTTGGAGCACCGGTTGCCGGGTGACCCAGTCCGATACTGTTTATATATACATTTATTTACGTAAGTTTAAAAATTTAAATTAATTAAAATATTTGTTTACATACCTACCTTAAATGTCATGGTAAAAAGAGGAAGTTAGATTTTAATAACTACTATATAGAAGAACTAACCATGTTTAAATTTTAAACCGGTACTTAAAAAAACGCATGGTCTAAAACTAAGAAATGCAAACTTTTACTTCGACTGGGATTATACAGGACAAGTTTTAAGTAAAAAGATCAAAAATGTCAAAGAGTAAAGTAGAGAAAAGTGACTAAATATGAAATACCATTTGGTTTTACATATAATTTGCATGAAAATTATAAATAATATTTTTAGTTAAATAATAAAAAATACATTGCTAAAACACGTATCACCTACTTACAAAACATTCTCTTATTTCGCCTCTGCCTACTATAAAACCGGTGGCACGTGGCGTGGTACTAGAAACTCGTCGGGTTAAATATTTTTTGCTGCAATAAATCATTGTTTACAAAAGGGTTTCTTTACTTTATCATTTTTGTGCACTTGGCGGCAAGCTTTCCGAATGAATTCAATTTGGACCCATCTGTACCACGTGTAAAAAATGGCTCCTATGAGACGCGTCCATTGCTCTGCTACTATAAAAAGGTCATCTACTTTTATCACTTGTAAAATATGTTGAAAAATAAGAATTTTAATTAATTACAGTTTTAATAATTAATTTAATTAATTAAAGGCGAATTTTTTATTATCAACGGTTCAAAACATTTTAAAAACATTTGAATACCTATCTCTATCTAACTCTTATATTTATATTGCCATTTCATTTTATGTTTTTAAAATGTTTTGAACCGTTGACAATAAAAAATTCGCCTTAAATTACAAAGTGGTTTAAAAAGCTATTTTGTTATTATTTTGTATTTTATTTAAGACCGTAGATAATGCCCTTTAGAGAAGAAACCACTGTGTAGTATTCTGCCAATAGAGACATTTTGCACCCCTTATTTTGCAATTCCGTTGTGGTTAACGTTATTCTGAGACTGCGCAGTAACGCAAACATGATCCGTTTACGTTATTAACCATACCGGACTCCTTTAATTACGGATGAATACCGAAGAGCTTATCGTTATCTATCTATGTTACAATCTTACACACTTGCTTTTTATTCTACTACCAAACCTAACCTTACTTTTTGTATTTTGCTTATACTGTATTGTTTGCATCTACTTTAAAAAACGAAATGAACAGAAGTTTTTGCATATATTTAAATATCAATTTATATCATATGAAGAATAAAAGTGAATACTGATTTTTCGTTAACTGTAAAATCAGTGCACCACGAGGCAAACATAAGGTTATGTGTCGAAAGCGCAGACGCAAGATAAATTTCTTAAAAGAGGCTGCAAAATCTCTGTCTTAAACTGCTGCCGTAATCGTTATGTTTAATAACGATAACCAAAAGGAGGCCAAAAACGTCTGTTATTTTAAGAGGTGCAAAAGGGCTCTATTTCTAGGTAGTAGTTATTTAAAAATAACGACCGTGGTGGCACTACCGCGTTGTCTAAAAGGTGCTGTGAAATGCAAAAAAACTGCATGTTTTAGTGCTTGGATAACGTTGACGGAACACGACAATAATGGGTTAAACATCCAGTAACCCGGCACTCACGGTACACTGGTATTTAGGTATAAGCCTTCGTGAGATGTGATAAAAAAAAATTAATAGCATATTCTAATTTCTTACGTCTTAAAACCCCTCTAACCAAATATTGTGACAATACGTCCCCTTGGGTCAGCATTTTTTTAATGCAACTTTATTATTTATATGTATACCGGGAGTCACAGGATGTTGTTCCCCCTCCCCCAATTTTTTTAATTATAGAAAGACTTATAAAAATTTATAGTGTTATTATAGCATAATAATACCTCAAAATAACTTCCGGTTTAACCGGAAGTACCATCAACTTTCTTATTTTAAATACAGGAGCCTATTTTTTTCATTATTTGTATTTTGTTTTTAAATCCTCTTTTCAGTGATATATCATACAGGGTGTTTTTAAATGGCACCCAAAGAATGCTTTAAAAAAACAATGAAATTTAACAGTTTAACAAAATAATTAAACCACATGACTTGACATGTTGTATTAATAATAAAATTATGGGCATAAGACTAAAAGTTAACCCAAAATTTAAAAAAATAATAAAAAAATATATTTTTATAAAAATATTATGGATAAATTACATTGTTGTTTTTTAAAATATCTACACAGCTAAGTGGTAAATAAATATATATACAGGTCTGGAAAATCGTTATCGAACCATTGGGATTAACAAGTGGAAAAAGAGAAAGTGATCTTGCCTTAAGATAGAGAGTAACGGAAAATAAGATATTCCCCCATGTTTCAAATGCATTGATGCCATATGTATGTATACGCCCACTTTCCTGCAGTAGTGGGGCACATCAACGCCAGTCACCGCGGCCGTCGCCGGGCCCGAGCATTTGATTTGGAGAGAGTTCAGTTGCAAGCTGTTTGGGGTATTGCAAACTGCGGCGCTTTCTTTTTAAAATGTTGGTTTATACCGTTGAACAAAGAGTTCAATAATTATGAAGTGGTACTATGCTGGTAATTCAGCAGAAGAAATTAATCGGGAGATTTGGTTGTCCAGCTCAACGCCAGGGAAGTTCAACAATTTTTAGGAGTTACGTTTCCAAATCGTATAATCAGCGGAAGAGGTACCATAAAATGGCCTCCTAGATCACAAGATCTGGCACCAAATGATGTTTTTCTTTGGGGACACGTTAAGCAACAAATTTATAGGTATCGTCATGAACGTGCAAATGACTTGGATGAACTCCGCCTTAGTCAGGTTCTTATAGGCATAACACCTGAAATACTTGAAAACACAAAACCCGAATTTTATAACAGGTTGGGATATTGTCTTGCACAAAATGGTTCTCTTTGAGAACCTTATAAACTAAGATTTTAAAAAGTTTTTATAAGAAATTTTGTTAGAAATACTTTTGTTTTTTAATTTTTTAGGATTATATTTTTATTTTTTAGAATTATTTTTTTATTCTTTCTTTCGGGATTTCTTTAAATTCATCAAATATCAAAATATTTAATAGTTACGTAATTTTTTTATCAAAATATGTGAAGCAGTAACATCCTCCATGCGTGCAAAGAAGCAACTGCGTGCTCGAGCTCCGATCAACCATAAACAAAGCGAGCGCGTTGGCGCAGTGGTGGGGGAGCAAACAAGGGGAACGGGAGGGGAAACACCTCATTCTGTTTCAGTCGAACTCATGTGATTTAGGAATCTTCCTTCTCTTCGGCAATATGTTTCCGCCCACTGTAATTACAGCCCCACTCTTTTGTGCCGTAGCAGGAGACGAAATCCAGACGAGAGCGACTGCGGTACGTACATGTCGAGTACAAGGTTGCCGACTTGCCTTAACTTTCGGGGTAAAATTAAAATAATAATAGTAATAAAAATGTTATTAAACCTTTTTTACTTTATTTTTGTAATTTTAGAATGTAATTGTATAATGTACATTTAATTTTTAAAATTTAAGGACTTTCAGAAAACATAAAAATATTAATTTAGGGCTTTTTGAACTAGGTTTGGGGACAGATTTTTTCGGAGTCAGGTCGACTAGAATCCTTTAAAATTTATTTTTACTGGCAAGTCGTTTGCTGTGTTGCAAACTGCTGCTGATCCTGCTTAATTTAGATTTTTTTAAGTTTTGGTCAATATCGTTGACAAAAGTTCAAATTATTAAGTAGTACTATGCTGGTAATTTAGCAGAAGAAATAATTAGGAGGTTTGCATTATAGGTTTGGTCTTGTACCAGCGATAAGTACAACTTTTGAAATTATTATAAAAGTTTGAAACCATCGGCTGTTAATGAAATTGTAGGAAGTGCATGTGTAATGATGAGGTGCCACTTGCACCTCCATTAACTAAGAAACGACAAGTCTTTGATACTGCTGCATTTCCGCCCTTTTTAAAAATTTCTGTCCCGCAGTATTGCGCCCTGGTGCCTTGCACCACCCGGTAGCATATCACCTCAAATGCTTGAAAACCAAAGAGAACCGAATTTAATAAATTGAAATATTGTCTTGCTAAAAATTGTGGTCTCTTTCAGAACCATAATAATAAGATTTTAAAAAGAGTTTCCACATTGTATAAACATTTCCGTTAGAAATACTTTTATTTTTTTAGAAAATATTTTATTTAAATTTACTTCTTTTTTTGTTAAAACCCAAATGGCAAAAAGAATTATGCTTCTAACTTTACCATGCTACTGAATACCATCAGTGTGGCCAGGTGGGTTACGATAAAATCCCCGCGTGGTTCCAAAAAAATAACTTTTTTTGGGATACTTTAGAAAAAATCCCTGTGATTTAAAGCCACATTTGAGGGCCGCCTTTTAATAGTCAAAAAATGTATTTTCTACGCCAAAGAAATTGACAACCAAAAAAAAAGGTTTACGTAAAAATCGAGAATTTTAAGTAAAAAGTAAGTAAAAGTAATGATTTGTTTACAACTGACATTAATTTCATGATATTTATGTCAGATAGAAATTCTAGCTGTGTACACGGTCAAAAATGTTGTCTGATATAAATTTTTGATTGTTTACACTAGTCAGAATTTTTATCTGACGTAAATATCATGCAATAAAAGTAAGATCAAAATGTCCCTTTAAAAATCCCTTTTTACCTTGTCATCAAAATCCCCGAAAAAGTCTCTGGCAACATTGTTCAATACCCGAACGCTGCAAGTTCTTGATACGCAAAACGAAAACCGTCGGCACCAGTGTCCTAATAGGGGAGTACGTTTGGATGTAAGCAAAGAGAACGGGGAAAAATTTGTGCATCGACAACATCGCATCGTCTGTTTCAATCGAACTTATGTGATTCAGTATATTCAGAAATACTCTCTTTTCCACTTGGGGAATTGCAAAGGGCGAATGAAGATTTTCCACACCTGTATATACACTACTCAAAAGAATTGTTGCATATGCTCGATTTCTTTCATAAGCTTTAATACAAAAATGCTTTGTTTTAAATGATCATATCTCTTTTAATAAATAAGTTATTAAGACACTTAAAAAAAGAAAATGTTAAGAAAACGTGAATCTATAATTTTATATTAACCGTTGTTATTTACTGTTAGCAATACATCCTAGGGGGTGATAAAAAAATTGAAAAAATGAATAATTTTTATTGCCCTATATAATGTGCTGTTAAAAGGGAGAAATCTTATTTGTAAATAATTTATACCCTTACACATTTGTAACATTTTATAATCACAAATTTGACTACGCCCTTTCAGCAGCACATCATACAGGGCGATTAAAAATTAATCGAGCATATGCGATAATTCTTTTGAGTAGTGTATATATATGATTTCTGAGATACTTTATAGAACCATCGAAAAAAAAACAATTCACAACACTTGCGTGATTAAATAATACTTTATTTAAATAACACTTTGTATACCAGCTCAAATTTTTTTATTTTAAATAAACAATATGATTTTGTGAATTAAAAATCTGTTCTTAATTTACCAACAACAAACTTCTAAATGTACTAAAGCATGACTAAATTAAAATACATTGCCTTTTATTCTAAAAATATCTTAAGCAAAATAATTTTATAAGGTCTACAATCTTATTTAAAATTCTTGTCCATCGGAGCATCAAGGTCATTTATGTTATTCATTACACCCCAGCCCCAGCCACGTCCTCTTCTATACTGAGCAACAGCAATATTTGATAGGCCAATAAGGGCTATGAAAATGATCTAAAAAACAAACAAAAATGCTTAAAGATCATACAGGCTGTCCAGTAACTTAACCGATAAACTTTAAGGGGTGATTCTACGATGAAAACTAGGAAAAAACTGCGTATGATGTCGTAATGTCTTAGTTTTTAAAGTACAGGCAGAGACAACAATGAGACGAGTAACTGGTCCTAACAATTTGTCCATTGTATTTATCTCTTTCTGGTTTAACGCAAGTTCCAATAAATATGTCTTTGTCTTTCATCATGGCAGGCTATCGTCGATGGAGCAATCATCGCTTTGCCCTGGTTGCCAAGTTGTTTACAATTTCTGCATGTAAAGTTTAATGACCTTTTTTGGCTCACATGTAATTAAGAGAAAGAAACTATACCATGAATCGAATATTTTTAACTTGACAAACGTTGCCGCAGGCAGTCACGCCGATATGTTAGTCGATGTTTGTGTTTGATATTTTTCAATGGCCGATTTGTTTGGACAGTTTGTTTACATTTTCTGTGATTTATTGTGTTTCGTGGTTTTTTACCTTTAATTGGACTTTGAATATTGACTTTTATTAGTGATCACAGTGTATATATTAAATTTGTGCTTTTCAACAGATAATTTAAGGTAATATAGACATGGTTATCTGTAAGAAAAAATCTTTATAAAAACCAAATAAATGACATTTTTAATTAGGTGTCTCTAATTATTGAACTAAATCCCAATATTTTATATAATTAGAAAACAAAAACAAGTACCTAACATTAAGCAAAAATAGCACAGCTATATAATTTGAATTTGGCGGGCAAACGATAAAGTCGACTCACGCGCCATCTACGTTTACCTTCCTTGAAGACAGACAAGGAAGGCCCAGCAGCTATCTCTCTCTCGGATAATTTATTTACATTTAGTTGCTCGTCTCATTCTTGTCTCTGTATATTTTTATGCCAAAACATTAGGATTTTACCAAACATACCTACCTATATCCAAAAGTTGATATAATGGGGGATACAGGGTGTCAAAGTGAAAAAAATATTTTTTTTTATAACTTTTAATACTTTTTGAATATTTTAATAAAACTGAGTATCTAGAGGTTTTTTAACATGGGCAATTCTTATGTGATAACAATTTGTATGTATAAACTAGTGGGCGCTGGCTAAACTTTCTAATTTTAATTTTTAAACGCCCACCTTTTCTTGTGCTAGTTTGTATTTGTTACAAAAAATGTATACCTTGTAAAAATGGCTCTGAGCAACCGTTTTCAAGGTATATTCATTTAAGTGGTTTAGTGCTCCCAAAAAGTATATGGAAAAATATATTAAATTATTCGTCTACGATGAGCCAGTTGTAGCTCTAGTTAGTTCTGGTTCTGATGGCTAATACGCTGTTTTTAATGCCATTTTTCGATTGCATTTGACGGTTTAAACGCAAATATCTCAAAAACGGTGCCTTAAGCCTTCCTTACAAAGCATACCTTTTTTGTGGATAGGAAAGTTTACTGGTTTACTTAAATAGTACATACAGAGTAGCACAAAAAAGTTAAGTCGTTAAAAAAAAATAGGTAGTGTAGCCAGCACCCTTTAGTTTATACATAACAATTAATATGATATATGAATAGCCAATACCAACAAACTCCCAAATACCGAATTTCATTAAAATATGCAAAATGTATCAAAAATTTTTAAAATACATTTTATTTTTTTCACATTGACAGCCTGTATCTTTCTTACCATCATTTTTTGATATAGGTATGTGTCTTAATTTTACTTTCACTTGAAACGTTTGACGAACGTCGCGTCATGTAAGAGAGTGTCTGTGAGAACGATCTGTCCACTGCTAGTTGTCTCAGTACACCAACTGTCCTGTCCCAAAAACATTGGAAAAAAAACATTTTTTTTGTCATAAAATGGTTCCAAAATCATAAGCCACCTAATTAGTTGATATAACACAAACCAATATACAGGGTGTTCCGAAATTCATGCATCAAATTTCAATGTCACATTATACGTCAAAAATAAGCCCTAGTTTCCTATATAAACATAAAGAGATACGGAGTATTAAAATTCTAAGAAAAAAACATTTTTTTATCATAATTTTTACATCGCTCTAGATATTTAATTGGTATTTGGTACATTGCTTAACAGCAGCAAAATATTTTCTTTTTATGTAAAATATCAATAAAAAAATTCCAGTGACGTCTGTATCATATTTGTATGGATCATTTCTCAAAAAAAAAAAATAAGTGCGCCACTGCTTTTTTCTAAAATAAAAATTATTATAAATTATTCTTAGAAGCGTAATAGAGATTCCATATTCCCAACTTTTTTTTATTTTTAAAGTATAAAATAAATAAAAACACTGTTTTGTTGGGTAGATTCTGTAGAATCCATATCTTTCATCAGAATGCTCTTATCTTTTAGGATATACAGTGTAGGACAAAACATATTAAATTTTAAAATGGAAAACCTTGTAAATTATAAAAAAATCTTGTATCTGTCCTTATACTCAGAAGTAGCAAAAAGTAGAAAGGCAATTGTAAGAACAAAAACTGATAAAGAAAAAGGTAAAAAATATTTGACAAAAGTAGCGAGACTACGCGAGACTGCATCGGAAACACAACAATAGCTCTTATTATTTAAACTCTTTTACTTTTTTTAGTAAACAAGGCTAATAATAAACTAAGTAGATTAAATGTTGTATATTTATGTTTACTTAATATAATTTTTCAAGTTTCTTATTACCCCAATAGAAGTGGTCATATCCTTTTATAATTTTGCGTACAGGTGTTTGGAGTATCTACTTTGAAATACACAGCATGAGCCATTAAAATTTCAAAGTTGCTTTTTGGCCAAAATAATGGATTTCTATCCCATAGTGTATCGGCGCACATTGGTTCCTTTTGGCGAAAATGTGGAAAAAATGTTTTCAAGGCAAATAATAAAAAAAAAATTGTGGAACATGAATTTTTGACACATTTACTTTATGTTTAATGTTTAGTCAATGATTTGCAAAAAAACCGCCACTTTGTTCGCGTTGGCATAGTGAAAAATGTGAATATTATATATTAAATGTATAAAACTCCGTTTATCCGATTTTTTTGTAATGAAAGAAAGTCATCATGCCACGTACTATCACAATAAATTTACTTAGGAGCCCTCCCCCTACCTAGCCCGACCCCTTCCCCTAGAAAATTAAAATGTTTGTATTTTAAATAATTTTAATTTCGAAATAGTGGCTATAAATTGAATGTTTTAGTATTACAAAGTAAGGAAAGTAAAAATATTTACAAACTTTTATATGTATAAGTATGCATTAAAAAAAAATATCTGAACTTAAGGAAGGTGTATTAACAAAAAAATTTATAAGCATAATTCAATAATTTACAAACGGAATAATACTACATAAATTTTTTAAATTATTTTCTCTTATTTTTAACAATAACTTATAGTCAGATTAAGGAAATATATGACAAGAAACTACTACACTCAACAACAACAATTAGGAAAAAATACACAGAATACCTATAATAATTACTTATTGTGTAATTTTAATCTGATTCTGAATCAGAACTCTCATCAGAAATTTTATAAGATTCTAATAAATTTAGCGCCTCAGCAGACAGGGCTTTATTATTTTTGCGGGGTATCTTTCGTAGACTAGAAATATAAGGGTCTGAAGAAGCGAGGAGGCGATTAAAGATATCTCTTAAATTGTCTTTTCTTGAAGTTTTTCTTGAAAACTCTTCTCTAAATTTTTTTATATCTTTATTCCTCGCCTCCTGCGCTTCTTCAGAGAGTTGACCTATTGGAGTCAAGAAGTTCTGAATAATTTCAGCACCATGAATAAGCACCTTATGCAATGTAGTTGGCATTGGATACCAAGGGTACAATTGTACAAATAATTTTGCAGTTTCTAAAGAAAAAAATTTAAATTTTGTAACATTAATATTATGACCAGAAGAAAGCGTTTGTAAAATGATATGAAATTTTTTAATCAAAGATAAGTCAATTTTTGTAATTTGGGCAACTACTTCGGCATTGTCGAAAAACCTCCTTGCAGTATTCCCATCATTTGAACTACCGAAACCCTGCTTTGGTTTATCGACAATGAGACCCAAGTGAGACCGAAATAGTGCCTGGATTCGTTTTTGACTCTGCTACAATATTTTTGTCTTCGATGCCTCGGGCCTGCCATTTACAAATATCAATTTTGTAGGCTATATGTAGCAAGCTTTCAAAAAAACGAATTCAGGCATGTAACGTGGATAGTCCATATTCAAGGTTGTTGACTACAATAGGTCTATTAATAACCTTATCAATATTGTTGAAGTCTTTGGAAGATGCCCGGCAAAGATAACATGTCTGTGCCGATTTATTAGAAGTTAGCGCATTAGCGACCTTAAGATCGATCATGGTAAAATGTAATTTAAAAATTACACGGTAAGTTTTGTTGTGTAAAATATGAAAAAAAGGTGAAAGATTTGCAATTTGTAGGTCAATGTTTTTTTCTCGTTTATGGTGAGTTCAGTAGTTTCTTTCTTAAATAATAATTTAATTGGTCGACAAAATCTGGGTGAAAGATGTTCTTAAGTTTTGCCAAACAATTATTTCATTTTTGCCATTCTTTGCGTAAAGTCTGATTGGAACCATCGAAATCAAAAAAACACCAGCATCCGAAGCATCTACCGTCTCAAACTTTTGCTTGTATTCAGATTGTCCCGAAGACCCATCACACCCCCATTTGCATACTAAAGACAATTCATTTTCATCACTATGTTCATCATTTATGTTTAATCTATGCAAAACTTCTTCTTGTAAGAGAAGAATTCTTTGGCATGTATGGTGTAGCAGTGATTGAAGGAGTACTTCGGCTTCAATATCCGAGTTAATTTTAATTTCATCAGGATAACACCTTTTCTTTGATTCTAATACTTTCTTGTATAAAGGATATATATTACAATTTTTCTTTCGCCTGCTGCCTGATAAGGTTATATTGGTGCTTACTTAATTTTCCTTCAATTATCAAGGACACTGCCTCATCAGTACTTATTTTACAAGGACCTTTTTTTTCTATTTTCAATAGCACTTAAATAATCCTTTGCTTTTGTATTATTATTTGAAATATCCTTAATTAATTTTGATGCAGAAGCATTTCCTTCTTCTCGGAACTTGATTTGGGTGGCACATGTAAGTTCTTCCAAACTATTTAAGCTTCTTAACTCCAAAGTTTTCGCTCTTTTGCTCCTTTCACCTGAGTCAATAAAATTCGATTTTGGCCTTCCTCTGGAACCATCGATAGGTCGTTTTAAGGTTTTTTTCTTGTTAAAAGTTAAAAGTATTATTAAGCCAATTTGAATATTTTTGCAAATAACGCTCTTTGTTTCGGCTAGCTTCAACCCATTTTATCTTTAAATTTGAAGAAAATCTTGAAATATTTTTTTCTCGGAATCAGAAAAATGTTCATTTCCGGATTCTTGCAAAATTATTTGCTGTAGTCTTTTAAGTTTTGTGTCTAAATTTTTTTCAGGGAAACTTTGAAACAATTCAAACAAACGACG
The DNA here is from genome assembly GCA_014170235.1 of Listronotus bonariensis. Lineage (NCBI taxonomy): Eukaryota > Metazoa > Arthropoda > Insecta > Coleoptera > Curculionidae > Listronotus > Listronotus bonariensis. The sequence continues at coordinate 116,479 of JACEGR010002881.1, forward strand.
ATAAGACAAACTAATTTGGCTTGCATCTAAAACAAAAAAGGACCTTGTTTTAAAGAAAATTAAATTACGTACAAGTCTGCCTATTTTTTCCCATTGACATAAGTTAGGTTTTACTTAATTTTAATTCAATCAAAATTTGCACGATTGTAAAGGTGCTAAAATTATTTTCAAAACAAGGTGCCACTTGACCCCTTTCACTATTTCAATTTTAAGGGTAAACTTAACCCCTCGTAAAGGGGGTATCTTACAAAAATGTAAAACTGAAAAAAATGTGCCTTTTTTAGTTAAAAATTTATGTACCTAAGATTTTTCCAAAATTGTAGTCTAAATACTTAATATTTATAAAGGTTGCAAAAAAAACGTTAACATTTAAATACATATTTAGCAAAGGGGAGCAAAATGTAGCAACAACTAAATCCACAGATTTTTAGCAGATACCCAAGGCTTTCCATATAATATTTTTTCAAAGTCGGGTAAGTGGCGGAACACATAAAAAAAGTTGCATTTTCATGAAAACTTTACAAAAAAAAATTAAAAATGCAACAATATTTAAAAATATTTATACAGTTACACCAGCATATTAGATTCGAACAATCATATATGTAAAAAAACTACATACCTTGGTTATCGTCATCCATCATAAAAATATTTTGTAACTCTCACAGTTTCAACAAAACTTAAATTTAAAACTTCTCCAAAAAGTAGAGACTCACCACACGTAATAGAAAACCATGCATACAATCCTAGATTTGACACATGACACTGCCAAAATAAGCGAATTAATTCTTTTGTTTTCATGGCCACCTTGATGTTTGATATGTCTACTTTAAAATACAACATGTTTTGGATGTATAAGGGTTAAGAAGCTTTTTGATTTATTTCCACGTTTTCGCTAA
>JACEGR010002882.1:0-117374 GCA_014170235.1 Listronotus bonariensis
ATATATATATATATATATATATATGTGATATTATATATATATATATATATATATATATATATAATACAAAATATTTTACTCCCTTTAAAGACAGTTAAAAGAAAACGTCCTGCTTTTCTATGCTATCCACCACGACTCTCTCCCCAGACCGGTTTCGCCTGCCTTACAGGACTCCTCAGTGAGGCTGTATCGAGTCGTGGTGAATAGCATAGGAAACCAGCGTCAACTTATTAGACAAGTTTCGTTGTCCAGCGGTAGGATATTAAATCCTGCCGTTGATGCCCTACTGAAATCGCATTCAGTAAGTACGAGCATCAATTGTACCATATACAAATAAATTTATTGATTTCAGTACTCATTACCTACCTCTTTGGCTAAATCATTATATGGCTGCTTTTCATTGGCATTCAATAAAGCCCACCACTCCCCTAAAATCTTGGTGACACCTCTATTTTCAGTGGTTGGATACCTTTGTCTTACGATCGGTCTGTGCTTCTTACAAAAAATGAGGAAAGCATTTGGAGGCCTCCTAGCATGGTGGGACGGTGACGTTTCTTCCGGAGAATTATCGGAGTTTTTCAAAGTTTCTTCAGGAGGGTCACCTAAAAATAAAAATAAAAATAAAAATGTAAAAAAATTGTTTCCTAAAACCCAGAGAAATAAGACAATAACTATGCAATAAAAATCAGTCACAAATACAGATGATACACTTAAATATATTACAAAATCGTGAAGTTAAAAAGCACTTGATTTTTGTACAATTTATTACGACTTTTTGACCTTATTTAACAGGTTCGTCAGAAAAACTATAGAATTTTAAATGAACAAGGAACAATTTAGCATCACGACTTATTAACGAAGTCAATAAAAAATATGTGCTTTTTAATATTACCCCAAAATCAGTATAATATGGTTCAAAAGGCAGAATTTAGGTTAGATATACAAATAATACAGGAATCAAAGCGCTGTAGAGCTGCAGTTAGCTCAATGCGCTTATTAATTGTAGAAAAGAGAAGTTTCTTAATTCCCTATTTTTCTACTGAGCCTTAACACACTCTAACAATATTATTTGGTGAAATCTTAGAGGGAATCGAATAACCTATAAACGTCGATCTAAACTTTTTCCGGTAATTACTTACAAACCGGGCGCATAGCCGATTTTAATGAAATTTGCTATACAGCGACTTGCTATACGAAACTTAAAGAATTTTTAGTCAGACATGTTTCGTTCTCGAGATATTTATCATCAAACTTGAATAGAAAACTAACCTAAATTCACCATATTCACCCTTCTTTTTGAAAACAATTCTTGAGTTTTCCGCTAAATTGGCATATTTAATTTTCATCTCTTAAAAACCCATTTTTCTATTTATTTTACCTATTTTTTCTACAAAATTGCAAAGTTTCACTTCAATCTACGGAGTACCCCAAAGCTCAGTTCTAGGGCCAATACTTTTTCTTCTTTACATAAATGACGTACATGCATATACATTGATGATACCACAGGGATTGTATTGTTTGCAGATGATACAACAACCATTGATAGCGGCGAGAGCTTAGAACGCTTGAATCTGAGAGTCATGGATACGCGGAAGGATATTCAGGATTGGTTTGTTTCGAACACACTCAGTATTAACGAAGCAAAAACCCAGACACTTAATTTTTCATTGAGACCTGTAAGAGAAAATACCGAACCTGTTAAATTTCTTGGAGTACATCTAGATACCAAGCTCACATGGGAGGAACATGCCAGTCAAACAGCAAGACGGATAAGTAAAAACACTTATATTATCCGAAACTTAAAGAACTGTGTGTCCGAGAATGTGCTCATGAATGCATACTATGGGTACATACACTCTCATATCAACTATGCAATCCTGTGTTGGGGGCATTCTGCCCACGGAACTAAGGTATTCTCTGCACAGAGGCGATGTGTGAGGGTAATTGCTGGGCTTAAATACAGAGCATGCTGTAGAGGAGCGTTCGTCTCCCTGGGAATACTTACCCTGCTCACTCTCTATATTTTTAGCTGCCTTATGCATGTTAAAAAACACCCAAGTGGCTATAGCCAGAATGAGGACTTACATGGGTATAATAACAGGGCGAGGAATGATCTGTCTATAAAATATAGTAGAACTTCCAGGAGGAGGGATGGACAAAACCACTTTGGCATAAAGTTTTTAATGTATTACCGGAGAAGATCAAACACCTTGATCTAAGAGTTTTTGAGAATTGTAAAAATTTATTTTACTTATTTTAATCTAGCGTTTGTTACATAATAATTTATATACATATATCTTTTTTTTTAACCTGTTACGTGTGAAAATACAATTTTGTCTGTTTTTCATCAATAAATATTTGAATTTGAATCGCAGTAGTCATTGCGCCGCACTGTGCGTCGATATGTGGACAAAAATGCCGAAATTAATATTTTCAAAATATCATAAAATCTCATGCATTTTTACTCATAGATATGGATAATAACAAGACAACTCCTTTTTTTTTTTACTTTGCCAGTATAAAAATATGCAGCCTTATATGTGGTACTTTTTGTAATACAGAAAAGTGCCTTGCCATTTTTCTTCAGTTCAAAGGTTAACTACAATTAGTATAAGAAAAAAGTGTCAACTGTTTTTTATGTCTGATAATGTAGGAGGTTTGTATTTTAGAAAAAAATATTTATAAAATTACATCTTTTTAAAATATGTCTTGCAATAAGCTTAAAAGCAACAGAGTTTAAGATTTAATATTATGGATTTTCAAAAATACATTGAAAACCATATTTCTGTTTTTGAGCTCATTTTACTTGTGGAAGAGTAAGCAAATATTTTTTGTATTAATTAGCTGCAACTTTCCATGAAATTAAATTTTTAGTTACAAGAGGTCCCAAAAATAGAAGAAACAAATAAAAAGTTTAAAAAACACTTAATTTACCGCAATTTGTTAGCTTAAATGCTAATGTTATTTAACTTAGTATTTGTTAATATGGTTATGTAATTCTAAGTAAATATAAAAAGTAATTTTCAAAAGAAAAAAAGTGTGGTTTAGGAATATGCAATCTAACAGATTTTTTTTCTCAAAAACTAAGCAAGAAACAAAAAATATTAAGGAGCAAAAAATTTATAAAAAACCACTTTTAAAAATAAATCTTGAACACCCTATATCTTGAAAACTATGCAATTTCAGACCCATGTTTATATATACTTTTTTCATGAAATTAGTTCATAAATAAGCTTTTAAATTTTTACCACCACCCTGTGAATTTTTGTAAATTGTCTCCTATTTTTTAAATTTCTTGTATAATAATATAAGAGTATTGCTTTCTGCGTACGCCTACTAAATTATATATACAATGACAAAACTATTTTAGTGCAATAAAACTGATACGATTTCTTTCCTCTAAAAATTTGTTCATATTCGTGATCAGCGCCCCAAAAAACCCCGTATACCAAATTTCATTAAAATCGGCAATGCATCCGGTTTGTAAATAATTACTTATTTTCCTTCTCACCTGTTATTTTAGGTTCCTCGCTTTGACCTAAATGATCTTCACTTTTCTCCTCACTTGGGTCATACATCTGATCATCCCCTGGCATGCCACTGCCGCCCTCGTCTTCACCACTGCTAGCGCCCCATGTAGTTTTGACATTACTCAGGACGATTATGTTTTCAACTTTAACCTTGTTGGTATCAAAATTGTGCTTGGACCATACTTCGCCAATTTTCTTCTCATTGATAGTAGTCCTCTCATTAGTTTGTTGTACTTCTGGCTCCATGAAATTAGTATTTGTTAACAAAAAGTTGTGATTGGTGTGCGGCTTGATAAAATTGTTTTGAATTGAGTTCATTATTTTCCACTACTGAATTTACATCTAAATCTTGTCGTTCTTGAGGGTGATGTGCTTTTCTGATGGTTTGAAGTACCTACTAAAAAAAAAAACGCTGAAACTACCTAAAAACCAATTTTTCATGAGAACCATACAGAGTGTAAATTTAAAAAGGTACAACCCTTAATATATCAGTCCCTCTGAAAATCTAAAATAATATAAAAACACGTTAACTTTGTACCCTTATTTTTAATTAAGTTGTATCAACTCTCTAGGGGTAGTGACATCAACCCCCAAAATATTTAATGGGGAATGGGGCTAAGTAATACCTTGCTTTAAAGGTCATTAAATTATCTTTTAAAAATACCATATACAGTTGACTTTTTTATTTATCACTTTTCGAAAAATCAGGAGAAAAACCCAAAATTGTTTCTGATTTTTCTGCAAATACTAAACAAAAAAGTGATGTGTTTTTGAAAAGATAAGCAAATGACCTTTAAAACAACGTACAGGGTGTTCGGTTATATTTTGAACGGGGTCTACACGTTTTATTGTTTAAGATAAAAAAATGTTTTAAACACAAAAGTTTTAGGGTTTTATAGAAACCGCCATGATTTGCTAAAAAATAAAGAAATAACAATCGCAAAGTAAACAAATAAGCATCTAGTTTGTTATTTTAAATGGAACACCATGTATATTTTAAGTTCAATGAAAAGGGTATATTTATTTGTTTCCAAAAATATATAAAACAAAACAAAATAATTCTCTATCCTGGAAAAGTCAGCCGCTCTGATTCATAGATAATTTAAGGTGGGCGGCTTTGGTTTCATTTATATCTCTAAATATGGCCTTCCTGACTGGCTTTGAGCGCGTTTTATTACTTTTTATACATTATGGGATATTCTGACGAAGAAAAAGCAAAAATAGAAGTAAATAAAATATTTAAAAAATAAATAATTACCGTCAAACACGAAATTATTATAGGTCCAAGTACCCTAATTTAGTTACTCCCTGAACATCTGCAATTTATTATATTGTGAAAAATTTGGAGAACAGAAACACTGCAGCAAAAAAAAGCGAACAGTTGCTGAAAAGAAAGAAAAGGCCTAAATAAATTTGTTGATTTATTGTTAATAAAGTTTTATAGAACTACTTCAACTTTTTAACTAAAAAAATAATACCAAAAAACATGAATCTCCACTTTTTTACATGAAAATATTTATTATTTCAGAGAATTTCTTTATTTTACCCAAAACAAAGAACAGAAAGGCCATATTTCTATTAACAAATGAAACCAAAGCCGCCCATCTTAAATTGTCTATGAATCAGAGCGGCTGCTTTTCCAGGATTCAGAGTCATTTTCTGCGATAACTGCTGGTTCAAACATAGACAAAGGATATATTTTTGAAAACAGAAAAATATACCCTTTCCAATGAACCTAAAATGTACCTGGTGTTCCATTTAAAATAACAAAGTCGGTGCTCATTTGTTTACTTTGCGATTGTCATTTGTTTATTTTTTAAGCAAATCCTGGCAGCTTTTATAAAACCTTAAAATTTTTGTACCTAAGATATTTTTCTATCTCAAACAATAAAGCGTGTAGACCCGGTTCAAAATTTAACCGAACACCCTGTACCACTCAACCCCAAAGTCGATTGATGAGATAAGGTCACGACATTCGCCATATTGGCTAGCGCGGCTGTGACGTCAAGTCGGGCCATTTTCGGCCATGTTTAATTTTAGGCAGATCAGTGGCGTAGAATTAAGGAGAAAACAAAAAGAACTGTATGTTGTAAACAAAATTTATTGGATTATTTTAATAGGCATAACTTGAAACAAAAACATAAATGTGGTTTAAATATTGAAAATTAAAAATTATCAAAGCGACGACAGGACGATGACGTACCTGGCAGAGCAAAACATTTTCCATGGTTCCGTAAGTCAAAAACCATTTTAAAAACTTTGTATACAGGGTGTCCGCTAATGAATGGTACACAGAAAAACCACAGATTCCTTATGCCAAAATATTGAGATTTAACCAAACATACCTAATATCCAAAATTTATAATAAGGAAGATACGGGGGATGTCATAGTAAAAAGAAAAAGTAAATTTATTTCGATAATTGTTCCCCACTCTTTAAATATCTTAATAAAACGGTATCTAGGGGTTTTTAAACATTAGCTTTTCAGATCGAATATTAATTTTTGTGTGTAGACTAGAGGGCGATGGGTCCACTATTTAAAATTCTCTAAAGCTACCCAATTTTTTGTTACTACTCTGTATGTATGTAAACTAGTAAGCTTCTCTATGCTTAAAAAAGGTATACTTAGTAAGAATCGGTCTTGACAACCGTATTTAAGGTATTCACGTTTTAGTTGTTCAGTGCACCCGAAAGTATGTATGTACCTTCAATAACATCGTATTAGCTAAAATTACAACCGCGCAGATATAAATAGCTGATATCTAAAAACTCCTGGATCCCGAGTTTTAGTAAAATGTTTAAAACATATCAAAAATTATCGAAATGCATGAATAAAAAATATTTATATCTCTTTAACACCCCGTATCTTCCTTATCATTAACTTTTGGATATAGGTATGTTTGTTTAAATCCTAAATGGGTATTTTCGCATAAGAAATCTGTGGTTTTTCTGTGTACCATTAATTAGCGGACACTCATCTGTATCATATGTATATAAAAACACGAATGACTGAAAACTATTTGACTAAACCCTATCAAAATCTCTAAAATAAAGTCCGAACCAATAATATGTGAAGTCTCTAAACTAACCAAAAACATTAACAACTGGAAATCCTTGCAAAATATACAACCAAAATGAAAATGGCAAATTTCCACAGTTTTTACCAAACAAAGCTTCGACAAGGCACGACTCTGTCATCAGCTGATAATGCTACCAACTTTGAACAGAACTGCCAACCGAAATCGTAATTCTCACACCCTCACGTCCCTGACAAAAGCTATCGCCGGTCTTGCTTATGTCTAAACCCTTCTTATAAAGAAACTCTGCTCAACCCCGGGCCGGAAGCGGTCGGCAATGGTGCATACTCTCCCCCACTCCTCGCACTCGCCGCCGCTCGTCTTCACTTGCCTTTACTCGCCTCACACCGTGATGACTGGCGATCTTGCGTTTCGCGCCAATTCGTTGGCACAGCGCGGAAAAAATAAATTTAGGTACCTAACAAGGTCCATACAAACTAGGTTGGCGGTCTGGATCCGGGCAGCGGTCCGCCAGTTGGAGACACCTGTTTAAGGGGTTGCTGTTACTACCTCTAGGGAGTTAATATAATTTAATGGAAAACAAGCATACAGACAGGTTCACGCTACTAGAAACACATCAGGGCACTGATGAATTTACTACTGTCCGCTTCGATTGATAAACGTATCCACATGATTAACCGAACGAGATCTGTTTATTGGCGATTTCTAAGATCAATAAGACCTCTGGTGGTCAACGGCGCAACCTAAGAAAGCAGGTGATCGGACATGACATTGAAATGGATATAAATATAATAATATTTATTTACTTCGTTATGTTTAACACGCGTTTTTGAGCCTTGTGCGTGCATAGTTGTGTGTTTTGCTATGATTTTTATCAAAAAGTCTTTTTTTTCACCTATATTAAAACGTTTATTATGGCATCAGAAGAGCCATTAACATGTAAAATAAAAAGACGTATGTATAATCAAAATAATATGGTTGGAATTCAAGATTTCTTCTTCAAGTATGTTAAACCATAAAGGGCACGACTCAAAAATCGAGTTTTAACACTCTTAATACGTATAAATCTATACAAATTCACGGCTGTATTGAAACTTGAACAGTATTTTAAACCGTTTTAATACCGGACATCCGTAACAGGATCAAAACTAGCTACCTGCATATTACCTACTTCTTTCGACTTTGTTTACGTTGAGCATCGGTAGTTAAAATCGCCAATAATAAAAAACATTTCATAATTTTAGCGCATCGTTTGTGCGAGTTTTGTTTACACTCGCTCGAGTCAGGTGAATATAAGTCTATTCGCCTCAGTTTTTCCTATGTTTCTACTATAGTGGACCCAGGACCGCCGAGAGGGTGTAGAAGGCAGTACAAATTACCGGGGCGTAATGTAAACAATATTATTTTCGAGAACGGGAGGATTCTTTTTCGGCCTAAAACTTTTTTTTAAGAGTAATTTTGAGAAGTAGTGTAAACAATATTAGTTTCAAAAAAGACAAGTCTTTTTTTATTAATTAAAGGGGCCCGTTAACTTTTACTTCTAGCGGGGCCCGGCTGGGCTCTTGGCGGCCCTGTCTGTATAGGATACCCTCAGAGTAGGGTCGTATTTGAATACTCAGTATTCTGAATAGTATTCAGAATATATTTTGCCGGTATTCGAAAAGAATTGTGTGCTTGGTATTCGGTAGAATACTTTTGGAGTTAGTATTCGGGATTCTTTATTCGAATATTTTAAAAGTATTCCACGAATACCGATTCCAGGTGTTCATGAATACCGAGTAGTCGAATACTTTTTTCCTCCAAGTATTCAAATATTCGGTATTCTAATACTTTCTTTTTCCGGTATTCGTATTCGAATACCGATTTTCAGTATTCAACCTAACTCTGGGTACCCCTAACAAGCAAAGTTTACGTGTTTTTGCATTTTTCCGATTTTCCATAGAGGTTGACATATTCAGAGTGGTACCACCTTTTTAAATTGTTTTTAACAGTCATTTACCTACAAAAAGAAGCATTAGTACATATTATAAGGTTGTTTAGTTGCCCAAATATCATTAGAAAGTTATTATTGACGTAAGTTTTTTTTAAATATAAGTTTGAAGGTCAATACCTCCCTAACCAAACGCAAAGAACTTTTTATATGAAGTACTAACATTATTTTGGCTCACTCTATTACCCCCATCATTTATCACCTTACCTTTCCGGACACCCTGTGTATATCCTATATGTATATTATTAAAGCTAAGTCATTAATTTTAACAGCCTGTAGAATACATGGTATAAACATTTCATTTTTTGTAAGCCTTCTTACTTCCAAAAATAATTGAAAAGCAACTTTAAACTAAGTACTCTCTTGGGGTGAAAAATAGAATAATATAAATTTGCACATAACATGCTTTTAAAATTTTAAAACCATATACAGTTCATAAAATATTTGTATGAGCATTTTAAGAACTCCTGACTAAAGGTCCATTAGTGATTGGACCCCACAGGTTAAACTTCCATGCAACTATCTGGAAAACCTAAGGAAACAGTTTAGAATCTGAAACTCGCACAATCATGTTCAATTTTTCCCTTTAAAAGGAAACGTATTCTCACACAATAAACATTTTAAGAACTAGTTGCAGATATCAGTGATACTAAAGGAATTTCCGACTTCCATTGTTTTTATTTATAACTATTTACACAACGTTTCGGGCAGTCCTATCTCTGTCCGTTTTCAAGTGTAAACTGTTGTGTGTGTGAAAAGGGGCAAAGATAGGGCAGCCCGAAACGTTGTGTGAATAATTATAACTAAAAACAATGAAAGTCCGAAATTTCTTTCGTAGCAGTGATACAGAATCATGGTCTACCACATTCAAATAGTTGCAGATATGTCTTACTCCTATTTTTATTTTTAATTAAACAGGACAAGACTTTAGAATTTTTCATTGTGTCCCTTAGCAACACTAATTTGGAGAATTAATAAAATATAAAATGTATAAATAAAATACATACCAAAATGTATTTTTAAACTTACCCGTCCACGTTTGTAGAACATGTGGAATAGAAAAAAGTTTACCAATAGTAAGTAAATAAAATATCTTTAAATAGTTTATGTTAATTGCTATTATTGTTAGAAAGCACGAAAAATAACCTCTTAAAAGTAAATTAAACAGCAAACTGAGATCTTCAACCTCAATGTTTACTAATTATAGAATAAATTAGAACAAATTATTAAAAATTAATTTACCTCACTGTTATTGTGATAAGAAATAGGAACAAGTTAGTCAGTTTAAACAAATAATTAATTAATAATTTTGTATGATTTTAACGGAAAACTGTACAGAATATTATTTTGCATGTATGTATATATAATTTTAAATAACTTCTATATTAAACATTTTGTTATATTCTTTGAATTAAGGGTACTACTACTAAAAATTTTAATTTTTTTTAGCCTTATTCTCTATAAACTTGGACTTTTAATAAAACTAACTACTGCTATTACAGTATAGAACCAGCATCAACCTTTATTAAAATTAAATTTAATTATTTAAATTAATTAAAATTATTTATTTTTTTTTTTTTTGAGAAATTGTACATTAATTTTTTTTTCTATGGGTTGCACACTTAATAGACAACACGGCAGAGTGTGATCACCGTTAAAAATCAAAATGTATTTAATTTATAATGTCTAAAAGGCTGTACGAAGCAACATGCTTTTCCGCCTCTTAAAAACAAAATTCCGCAGACACTTATATTTCCACAACAAAAAAACTCCTTTAATCCGCTATTAACCTGCAAAATGCAACCAACTGTACATTTACCATCAATAATAATAAGTACAAGGGGGTATTGGGTAATATTGTCAAAAAATAAAACTAAATAATAAAATTTTGTATGTGTGCCTTTTTTCAGCACTAGTTAGGAAATATGCTAGGATGTATTAAACACAAATAAATGTACTATCAACAAAAATCCGCTGAAAATTTTGTTGAGAATTTTCGCCATGCATGAAGTTTGTTAGAATTTTGGTATACGTAAATAGAGTGTAAAATGGTTGTTAGAAACAATGAGTTATTTTTCCAAACTGAAAACACATCCTAACATGTTTTATGTAGATGTGTGTTCTATATTTTTTTCATTTAATGACCATTATTTATTACCTTAGTTATTTAAATATAATTTTATTCTCTTAAATGTATATTTTTTATCGCTTTGAGTTTGAGCATGTTCTGTTTATTTACAATTTTATGCATAATTCTTTTCTGCTAAATTGTGTTTGTACCTGGGGTAACTGAAGGGTCAAATTATGTTACAAGAAATTTCGACACCGCGCTGTAAAGCAGTTAGGTGGGGTGTCCGTAATTAAAACAGTTTTAGGGAATTATGAACGGTTAATTCTGGTAAGCAAAACCTTTTTTTTTTTTTTTATTCCTTAATTAAACCCAAAACTAATACAAACTTTATAATTCCACTTAAGGATTCTATTCCCACCTTTAGGGTACCAAACAAATGAAATATTGTATATTAATTCTTAAATAAAATGTTGCATATATCAAAAAGAGTATTTATTTGGTGTCGAAAATTGTAAGCAGATTTATTACAATTATTAACCCCCCTCCCTCATGTCATCAAAAGTAAGCAAACGCCTTCCCCCCTCACATGCTTAGGTAAACATTTGTATATGCACTTTTCTTTTAATGTATTTCGTCTTTTTTATTATTTTATAAGCAGCAGTATAATTCTAGAAATAGGAAAATAGGCTTAGGATAGAGGACTTTAACGCACAAAAATATTCATTTAAACAAACTTTACTGATACGGTATTCAATGATCCATCCCTGAAGATGCCGTGAGTAATCGATGGCGAAGAGTCGGTAAATGATATTAATTTTACGCGGTCTAAACTCAGGAACCAAGATACCTCAGTTCTTGTACCTATACCTAAAATGGTTTTAACACCCACTTAATAAAAAATCATAATAGATTGGATTTAGTCTTAGTCACTAATTGCCAAATTATATATTAGATTTTTTAAAACTTCAACCTCCTCCTACCCTGTATATTTTAAGCAATATTAAAAATTTAATTATTGATTCAAAAACTAAAATACCCAACTGATATAATTATTTATTTTGTACCATAAAAAATAAAAAGTTAAAGGGGTGTAAATTTGTAACTTGACACCCGGTATATTTGAAACTTTACTGCCAATAAAAAATGCAGCAATAAATTTTAAAATGTATGAGTTTTCTAGGAAAATTATTTAATTACTTATTTATCAAATATCAATACTCTACAAAAATAAACTTTCTAAATTGTATTCTTAAAGCAACAAACAATAATATAGCATAACAAAAAAAAACTACATACATAAATATATTTAAAAAAAAACAGTAAAATAAATAACAAAACAAACAATAAGACAAATAAAGATAAGAATATAACAAAACAATCCGATTGACGACTAGTTATTGTACTATAAGTCTTTTTATGAATTGAATGAAAATGAAACTCACATTAAGGTAACGTTCCGTAAGTTAACCATAGTCCTTGGTTTTTTCGGTTTCCATTCCGTAACCTTACCATTTGTGAAATCTGGTTAGATTATGAAACGCGGTTTCTTACTATTTCGATGTCACCGGTATTAATGCTGTCAAACCGCTCTTTACCAATTGGTAATCTTGGTTAACATACGGAACCTTACCTAAGTATATCACACTTCAAGAAATGCAGATTATAATTCTGCAGCATTCCATCCACAAAAGCCCTCTGTCCATGAATTTATAATTTTTATTAGTTCATGCAAAAAACTTTCGGTAATTTTCTAGAAACACGAATCTGAAAGAATTATTTGGCGGAAACGTTTCGTTCTCGAGATATCCATCATCAAAGTTGGTATTTGAACTAACCTTATTTTTACTGTATCCCCCTTCTTTTGCACACAATTCTTGATTAAAAGCTAAAGTATCACACAATATTTGATTTTCACCTTTTAAAACCCCGTTTTTACGTATTTTACATTATTTTTGCATTAAATTGCGTGGCTTTTCGTTGATAATTAGCTATTCAATTTAATGCAAAAATAATGTAAAATACGTAAAAACTGGGTTTTAAAAGGTGAAAATCAAATATTGTGTGACACTTTAGCTTTTAATCAAGAATTGTGTGCAAAAAGAAGGGGGAATATGGTGAAAATAAGGTAAGTTCAAATACCAACTTTGATGATGGATATCTCGAGAACGAAACGTTTCCGCCAAATAATTCTTTCAGATTCGTGATCAGTGCCCCAAAAACCCCCGTATAACAAATTTCGTCAAAATCGGAGTTGCCGCCGGTTTCTAGAAAATTACCAAACTTTCAAACAAAGAACACCTTAATACACAGGGTTTTAAAAAAGTTTAGGGCAGATTCAACTATTGATAATATGAAAAAAGTTCATGTAAACATGGATCTGCAAATTGGGATATATTTAAATAGAAAGATAATGTGGTTTTTTAAAATAATGATTTAATTCATAACTACAGAACAAGCAAATAATTTTTAATTATACCTAAAATTAATTTAGTGCACTGTTGTGCTTATCCCAATTCATTCAAAAACAAGAATTAATTAAATTTATCTACATAATATCTGGCAATATGAATTTATTTAAAGCATTTTACTCAGCTTGCTTTAAAGGAGTCACTTTTAAATTAAACCAAACAGGTAGGTACAAACAATTTTATTTTTTTAACTTAAATAATTCATCGTTTTTATAACTTTTACTTATCAAATTAACAAAATTTACTTTCTTTTATTTAAAAACAAAAGAGTAATCAGCTTTTGTTTTAATTATATTTTTTAGAGATAAGCTTTGTGAAAAAACAGAGGTATTTGAAAACTGGGTATTAAAATTAAAAATAAAAACCTTTTTACCAAGCTTTTCAGTTATCAATTTGGTGTCAATGTAAAATTCTTTCTTACTTTTAATATAAAACCAATATATTAAAAGTAATAGATACAAAATGGATGAGAACACCTCTACAATTTTCTAATAATATTTATATATTTAGATTAATTAAATTAAAAATGAGTAACAGATGTTTGTGGTTCCTCTGTCCTCTGTCTACCTACCTGCTTCTAAATTATTAAGCAGTGACGATATTAAATTTATATTTCAATGTCACAAAATTAAAAAAGAAAATAAGCTTTCAACAACACCATTTTTTAGAAGAAGATTGGGAAATATAACTATTATTGGCCTACTTGTATATCAGGTTCTGTTTGTACTTTTATGAAAATTCTTTTAAACAGATGTTTCAAGGCTAACTATGATCTACTATGTACATTTTGGGACTCGATAATTAAAGTTTTATACCATTTTTTATGCACGTCGCGAAATAAAAATTATTTTCAACATTGTTAAAACTTGCTCAAGGACGTTTAAGTTGCCAAGTCGGAATTCTTGTATTATTTACTTAAAATATCGATTTTGCTTAGTGCAGTTAGTTAAATTAAATGCGAAGATGCCTCGAAATTTGTTTCTTTAGAATATTTTAAGTGAGAACTGAATAAAACAAAAGAAAATGGTGTACTTACCACCTAATTTCTCGCACTTCATAAATAAACTCGATCACATGACGTCACACTGTGAAAATATCACGGTTTTCCGGTTGTAGGAACAAACAAAATCAGAAATTCTTAAAGAAAAAGAAACAGGTTTACGCACCTTGGTCACTTTTCTCTCATAACTAAAAAAATAAAAAGAATATTTTAGGAAAAAGCCGCCCCAAAAATACAATCAAAGATGTCGGTGTCTGTTTGGATTTTCGTCAGTCAGCTGTTCCCCACTCTTCCCCCTCCCTTTAACCTGTCATCTATACTTAATTCTGATTGGCCATGACTACCTAATTTTAATAATTGCATTTCAGATTTGCCCTTGTGACATATATTCACTTTTTTATTAAATTTGCATCAATATTAAGTGATTGTAACTTAATTTCAAAGTTCCTAACATATAAAATTTTCCAAATTAACGAAAGCTCAATTAGAAAGCATCTTTTTATTAATGTTATCTTAAAATTATGCAAGAAATGGGCGTGTTCTGTTTGACACTCATTTGTTTACTTGTTTTTGTTATTGAAGCATACAGAGTCAGAGTCAAAAAGTTAATATTTGGAAATACAGGGGTTTACGAAGAGTGGCAAATCTTTATCTTACTTGTTTCGTTTGTTTGTAGGTGGAAAAATTGCAAATATACTCATTAAGTTACTTTTATTCTACTTTTCTTAGGGATAGTAAAGCGGTAAAAACAGCTTTAAGCTGTTTTTACAGTTTGAAAGTTTTCTTGCATGTAATTTTTTCTTGCTGCAATTTTTGATCTAAGCATGCGCATTTTTATCTTTTAAAAATTGCTGCAAAATGCGCGTGTGAAGATCGCAAAATTTCAGCAAGAAATCTTTCAAACTGTAAAGCTTTCTTGCATGCAATTTTTTCTTATATTTGTTTCTTTTTAAAAATTGCTGCAAAGTGCGCGTGTGCAGATCGAAAAATTGCAGCAAGAAAACTTTCATGCAAGAAATCTTTCAAACTGTAAGGTCGGCTATATTTGATCAGAGCCGAAGTTCGGGTGGCGCTCGGCGTGTGTTCTGGTTAGTGTTTTTCTTGAAATACCTATTTCTAGTTTATTTGTTTTTTTTAGTGTCTTATAATGTTTTGATAACTTTTTCTAGTTTTGGGTTGTGGCGAGTGTGATAAATTGGTTGAATTAAAATCCCCAATTAATTTATTTATTACAGCATAATTTTAAAGCCGATGCTGCTTAGCAAATATTTACAAAGTACGCCTGCTACACTACTGACACTCCACATAGCATTGGCTATATAGTGGGCTAGCCTTATTCCGCAACCCGATAGTAAAGTGCTTTTATTTTAATGTTGAAAAATTAATTCCGTAATCCGTATAGTCCGTGGTTAAAACTGTGGCTTAATATAAGGTTGTATAATATTTATTTATTTATCGTGGCCTACAATCAGGGTCGTATTTAAGGAGGGCAGGCGGGGCCCCCGCCAAGAATGTATGGGTCTGCACGTTTAAAAAAGTGAACTAAATTACGAATTTATTGATCGGGTTTTTTTTTGGGTTTAAAATTCCATGACTTAATTATTTATGAGAAGTTTTTTTGGGTAAAAAATTCCATTTACTTTTACTTTCAGGAGGCCCCCACAGGCTCATTGCCCCCGGGCCTCCACACCTTTAAGTTCGGCCCTGCCTACAATTTATCTTTACTTGTCTTTACATAAAATATATCGCAAAAGTCTTCGTTGATAATTTCCATAGTTTTGTTAGTTGGTATAAAATACCTAATAAATATATTTAAATGGTAAAATTAAAACGTTATATACAAATCGTATCACAGATGTCAAGTAAGTGGTAACAACGATTAAAGTTATAACCACAGATCTGTAGTTTTTATTTTCATCTCCACCAACTTTTGTAGGGGATCCCTAGCGCTAGGTGGAGAATAACTTTTATATAAATTTCATCTATCAGGGCCGTCCCTGGCGGGGGTGCAGCTAAAAATTGATACTAATAACTGACTTTGTTTTTACCAAAACATATTCTATTGTGCATGTAACAACAAAAAAACAAGAAAAATGTCTTCCAACTTACATACGCCACTTCACAACCATCGCCCCTACGTACTTTAGTCCCAGAATCTACGTACTTCCTATCAAAATTATGAACCTGCATCTTAAATAGTTTTCAAATAATAATTTATTTTTTGTTTCTTAATGATATATTTTTAAATTATTGTTTGTCTGTTGCAGCGACAAATGGACCAAGTTTGTTTACGTTTGAGCTGTTGTCATCAATACATTAAAGTAAAAGCGCTAAAATGCTGTTTATCAAATTGAATTTTGCCACTCTAAACTTACCAACCACAAGTAATTATTGGATAAGCTTATATAAAATATTAAAGGATTTCGTAATATACCTTTTTAAATAAACAATAAAAATATTTCCATCGTTTTTAGATATGATTATAAACTAAATATGTTTAAAAATTATTAGTTATTATCTTTTTTAATAACTAAATTCTTAAAATGTGTGGTTATTTGTCAAGCTCGGCAACGCCGCCCGGGGTTTTACTCTGTTGTAACCAAGGTTAGTTTACGTAGAATGTAATAAAAACAACAAGGATCTAGGTACACCGTACGATTATCGACTGGAAAATATTGCGGCTGCGCATTCGTCCCGCGTGACGTGAAACATGTTTTCTTGCCAAGTCGTGAAAACGTATATACAAATTTCTTGACGATATGGTGAAGGTTTAATAGAAATAAAACAAATTAATTTAGTTATGCACCAAGCATCAAGTAATATAAGTATATAGTTAGTTATCTAATTGTAGCTTAATTTAATTTTGTAGTTATTTTTTCAATAATTGTAATAGTCATTGTAAAAATGGGGAATCCCGTATACTTAATAAATAAATAAATAAATAAATAATATTATTATATTAATATACGAACCTAACTTACATACAGTATGAATGAAGGACAAAAAAAACAAACTTGAAAGATATGAAAAAAAAGTGGATGATGTATTCCTTTTCTGTGTGCGAATAAACATATTTTATTTAATATTAATTTTTTTTTATAGAGAGGTTACCGTAATTATTACCTTCCTAGAAGGTATTGAAATTATGTAATAAAATATGTCATTAAATAAACCTCTTGTTTTTTATAAAAAAATAAAATATAAAACTAAAAACAAAACCTACTTAGGTAACTTATAATGTTAATATAATTAGTATGAAGTGCAAGTCATAATAAAAATAATCCGTGAAATGTGAAATGAGTATTGAAAAATAAAAACCACAGAATACTGATAGACGCACAATAAAAACTGAAATGAGTGAAATGTTAGGTTAAGTACAACATGAAATTACTAAAATACGACTAATGCGCAGCCGCAATATTTTCCAGTCGATAATCGTACGGTGTACCTAGATCCTTATATAAAAACATAAATTTTACTTTGTTATTTTGTCACATAATATGTGACAAAATAACAAAGTAAAATTTATGTTTTTATTACATTCTACGTAAAAATATATTGTCACAAAGTAACGGACTACTCAATAGATTCTTTAAGGTTAGTTTATTTTTATAAGGTTAAGACATATCCTCAACTTTTAGGCGGTTCGAGGTCGCGGAACGCAAGGAAGGGCACTCCACGGAGAAAAGTTGGCAAGACTGGGTAAAATCAAAGCTGATGATCAATCCAGTGGCGTCTAGAATTTGCGCATTTCATTTTGCATTGTTTTGGAAGTGATATTTGTTGAAAGATGGAATTCCAAATGTTTTTTATTTAAAGTAAAAGAATTCACAACTTAATAATAATTAAAAAACTATTGTGTAAACGGTTGTTCTACTAATACAATAAACTGTATATCTCCGGCACTGAACAATATGGCCGAAAAATGGGAAATGTGACGTCATAACACGTCAAAGCAATATGGCCGAATGTCGTGACCTTATATAGACCGACTTTGGTCGTAACCTAAACATGAATAAACTCTTTCCTGACGCTTGCGAGTGACGCCCTCTTTGTCGTTTCTGTCATTTGACAATATGGCCAGCGGCGTAGCTAGAGGTATCGGGGCCCATACTATCTCAGTAAATTAATGTACCTTTGTTAAAAAAAATATGAGAGCAAAAAAGGTCTTTACCTCCAAACGGGGCCCTTTCTAAAATTTTATATAGTTTGTGTGGTCAGGGCCCCCTTTTTAACTTTTTTCTTCGTCGAATTAAGTTGACAACGAAAAAAAAATATACCTTCTTTTCTATACATACACCCTTTTTGGGAACCTCTTCTAACTGGGGGCCCGGGGCGAACCGTCCCACCTCGCTACGCTAGTAAATTTGGCAAGCCAAAAGTGATCAAAAGGGGCGTTTTGTGGTGTTTTTTGATGATTAGAAAGTGAATATGGGTACTCATTTAGGCACCTAACTTTCACAGGTTAATAGAGACATTTTATTCAGGGGCGTCACTTGATGTGTTTTTAATATCATTAACAGCTTACAATCATCGAATATTTAAACTTGTTTAAGGTAAGCGATCCAGAGTGTAGGAATATATGAATTCAATCTTTAGAATTAGAGAATAAAGTTTTACCCAAAAGCTTAAATATATGTGGGGAACATTTTAGAGACACAATTAGAAGTGATGGCCTTTGCCTCTTAAAGAAAGATGCAATTCCCAAAAAAATTGTAAGAATTGCAAGACCTTTTGCTTTTACATTATACGCTTTTTGTACATTTTATGATTATATACTTTTATCAAGTGTCAGAGTGTTATAAACTTTTGTGTTGTACACGTGTTTTTATATTGTTTTTTTTATTATATAAAATATAGGTTATTACAATAAATGGTGTTTTTTCTCTTAATTCATATTTAATTCAATTTCAATTTTAATTATAATTATAGCCCTTTAATTCTCTACTTAACAGTGTTTTATTGTAAAAATCGGATCCACCGTTTCACACTTACAAGCGTTTGAAATTTGGGATAAATTGGCTATAGGTATCTAGAACGGTTCGGCCAATTTTTAAAAGCAAACTGGCGTTGAGCAGATAATTAAAGAACCTTTAAAACAATGTGCCACATGACCCCCTTTCCATTAGAAAGAAAAAGTGGATATCGCCCCTTTAGCACTAGGCCTCGTGACCATAAAAATTTTGATGTCAAAACGTAATTTAAGTGACACATTTTTACCCAAATTTTATCCGACTTTGATATCTTGTCCCGTTCAAAAATTAAGAGGAGGGGAGCACTTTAAAATCCCCACTGTACATAAATTCTTTTACAATTCCTTTTCTTAGTTTATGGTTAATCTTACTTATTTCTTAAGTACATTACCCGAGTTGTAATCGAATTTCTGGAAGACTTTATGGATGCGGTATATACCTAACAAATGATATCAATAAAATCAATATCCCTAAGTTATATACAACAAAGTGGAAGTAAATATCTAAATTGTAATAATATACAAAGAAAACTAAATATTATAACACACATGTATTAAAAAAATATATATGATTCAAACAAATGTGCTTTATCATTATAGCTACAAAATAACATAAATCAGGTTTCTTTATAAAGGGTGTCTGGAAAGGTGAGGTCAAAAATAATAGGGGTGATAGAGTGAGCCAAAATAATGTTACTACCTCATATAAAAAAGTTCTATGGCGCTTCCTTAAGGAGTTATTGACTAAAGTTAGAATAAAAAATATATTTTATTTATAACTTTTAAACACTTGCCACAATAATAATATTATTTGGGCATTTAAATTAACTTATACCAATGCCTTTTTCATAGGCAATTCATGCGCAGTAAATCACAATTATACAGGGTTAGACGAATTTTTTCGTTTAATGAATGCATTTTTACAGAGGTGAAAAATTTGACATTTTGCTTTCACCGTTTAATTCCTTTATCATTTTTGTACAAAATAGGTATAACTTGTTTAAATCGTTATCTTGGACCTTTTTCATAAAATCGCATTTTAAATCCAGACATGTATTTGGTATGTAATAAAAATTTCAATTTTTTGAGAAAATTATTAAAATATGGTATAATTATAAAAAACAGTCTTTATGTATGTTATAAATATAAAAGGCTTTCAAACACCATTTTTAATTATTTTTACCACATTTTAATAATCTCCTCAAAAATGGATTTTTATTATATACAAAATAGGGGCATGTCTGGTTTTAAAAATGCGATTTTATGAAGAACGGTCCAAGATATCAATTTAAATAAGTTATACCTTTCTTGTACAAAAATGATAAAAGAATTAAACGGTGAAAACAAAATGTCATTTTTTTCACCTCTGTAAAAAATGCATACAATCAACAAAAAATCGTCTTACCCTGTATAATCATGACTTACTGCACAATCATTTGCCTATGGAAAAAGCATTAGTATAAGTTAATTTAAATACCCAAATATCATTCTTATTGTGGCAACCGTTATAAATGAAATACATTTTTTTATTCTAACTTTGAAGGTCAATAACTCCCTAAGGAAGTGCGATAGAACTTGTTTTTTATATGAAGTACTAACATTATTTTGGCTCACTCTATCACCCCTATCATTTTTGACCTCACCTTTCCGGACACCCTGTATGTCTGGATTTTGTGTTATAATTTCAATGTAATTTTTTATAATCATTAAAATTTAAATATTTTATTATATAAAAACGGTATTTAATTTTTACTCTCAATAATAAAAAAATCATTACTTATACACGATTAAAGGCTGGTAATGCTACGCCTCTGGTGCATACTATCGACCAAGGTCAAAAAGTAAGTCCGCCATTTTCATTCAGTGCTCTTTTCACTCCCCTTTGCCATTAGGATTGTTGGCTTAATGTTTATCATAAAATTATGAATGAATCGCTTGGTCCATTTGTCGTTGGTCTGTTGTCTGATACTTTTAGTATTATCATATAAATTGTTGTTTTATTCACTTTTCAGCCGGCGTCCCATGTGCGGAAAAGCGGAACAGAACGGTCAAATTTCTTGAATTTAACTGGCTTTTTCAAATTTTAAAAAAGTCACATGGATAAATAACACAATCAGATTTAAGGAATGAGACGCCGGCCTTAACTACCCTATACAGGGCTGCATTTAGAATCGACGCCGGTAAATGCCTGACGATAAATACATGCGCTATGAGCAAGACCTTATCAAAACTGAACATAAGGACAAAATTCATTTGAAGATGTAAAAAAAAAATGTAAACTTTACCCTAAGGTTGTCGAATCTGAATTCGCACCAACCCTACACTCTTCATTTCACTGAGAAAAAAGCACCTAGATCTACGTAATTTCTATATGGAATTTTTACTATATATTTCTACGTAAAAATCTTATCTGGCCTACGCCTTTTTTTAAATCCGGGTTGACAAAACTGGTTCCACGCCTGCGCATGAACATTTGGTAAGAAAGGGTGATATGATGACTGGTACCAAGATGTGGTACCAAGCGAACAATAGACCTATTCTTTCGAAAAATGATCAGTTTCACTTCTATCAGTTCAGTAGGTGGATTCTTAACAGCTGTCTCGAGACGTAACGTATCGAGTCGCTACCGAATGGTGATTTTTAACTTATTTGAAACTTGGTTCCGAGTCGATATCTCCTGAGTTCCATAACTAGGCACTATCCTTATTAAATAAGTCCTTATCCTATTAGTTATTTACGTAAAAACAGACGAGAAAATAAGGCCGATAGGTTATGAGAGGGATATCGAGAACTCGATACCGACTGAGTCATCACCTATCGAGAAGTTAAGAATCCGGGCCCAGCAGGCGGATTCTTAACCGCTGTCTTGAGTAAGTTTGAGGTTATGTTGACTAATTTAAGTATATGACGTATGAAGCTAACTTCACTGTGGGGCCCCCGGGGCTTAGACGTGAAGCCCTGAGCCCTAAACGTGGGGCCCGGAGCCCTAGGCGTGGGGCCGAAGGCTTACCCGTATAAATTTAGGTTATGCCATTTCAATCAACGTCTTATTTCTAGGTTATATTGACATCATTTTTCGCGCATGCGTAATGCCTTATCTCATACACGTAAGCCTACACCACGTGATTTGCGAGATATGACAGGTGACAGCTGACAGGCGCTGTTTTTAACGCATGCGTAAGACCTTATCTCATACACGTAAGCAGACACCACGTGGTTCGCAAAATATGACAGGTGCCAGGCGCCATTTTCAAGGTCACGTGATTTTTGACAGATGACATTTGACAGATTGACCACGCCCTAAATAATGCGTCACACAAGATTTCTAAATATGACGTCAGAGATTTGACGCATGCGCAGTACCCTAAAATAGGCGTCGCCCAAGATTCCTGACGTCAGACGTCGACGGCGTCTGTCTGGTTAAAGTGGCGCATAGTCTACTTCAAGGTCACAAATTGAGTAAAGATTACCCCAAGATTATCGAATCTGAATGCGCCCTTGTTTTTAAAATTCGTTGGAACTTTGGTTATTTTCTGAAGACGTAAGTGATATTCTTTCTAGACAAATATCAGTAAACAAACTGATAACTATTATTCTCTTGAAACTTAAGTGTCTAACGTACTCTACACTTTGTTTTCAAAGGGGAACATTTTTTGGTTAAAGTTAAACAAAATGCATTTTCAAAAATTGATCCTGGGTTAACCCCAAAGTCTATATAGGGTCGCGGCATTCGGCCATGTTGGTTAGTGCCGGGAATATACAGTTTATTGTACTATTAGAACAACCGTTTACACAACAGTTTTTAATTATTATTAAGTTGTAAATTCTTTTACTTTAAATAAAAAACATTTGGAATTACAATTTTCAACAAATATCACTTTCAAAGCAATGCAAAATGAAATGCGCAAATTCTAGACGCCACTGGATTGATCATCGGCTTTGATTTTTCCAGTCTTGCCAACTTTTCCGTGGGTGCCTTCCTGCGCCCTGACCTGAACCGCCTAAAACTTGAGGATGGTCGTAAGCTTATAAATATAAACTAACCTTGGTTAAACCCAAGGTTAGTTTATATTTATAAGGTTGAGACATATCCTCAACTCTTAGGCGGTTCGAGGTCGGGGTCGCAAGGAGGGGCCCTCTCGGAGAAAAGTTGGCAAGACTGGGTAAAAATCTAAGCTGAAGATCAATCCAGTGGCATCTAGAATTTGCGCATTTCATTTGCATGTTTTGAAGTAATATTTGTTGAAGAGATGTAATTCTAAATGTTTTTATTCAAAGTAAAAGAATTTACAACTTAATAACAATTAAAAACTGTTGTGTAAACAGTTGTTCTACTAATACAATAAACTGTATATCTCCGGCACTGAACAACATGGCCGAAAATGAGAGATGTGACGTCATAACACGTCAAAGCAATATGGCCGAATGTCGTCGACCTTATATAGATCGAGCTTTGGGTTTAACCCACAGAGACCTAATTTTTTTAAGAGTTCTGTGGTTTAACCTGATCCATAAAATCCTGTTCAAAAACATTCATCAATTTTAGAGCGTTCAACCAATTATAACCGCAGGTAATAATTGGTGACAACTTTGACGTATAATACATTGTTTTACACGTCAACATACCCGATTGGTAAATACCGTTTTAGAATTGGTTCTTCGCCTAAAATTGTTGATTGTTTTGCAAGGGATAAAGAGTGTAGTGTAGTGTATTGTAGTGGAGAACTAAAAAGTGGAAATAAGTTAAAAAAGTTTTGATGCCAAAACGCGTTTAACTGAAGGTCTCGATCTGAGTGGCTTTCCAGTGACACAAATAGAGCGCTCCCGAGTAGCTCAGGAGCATTTCGTTCTACTTTTATGGCGTTCCAGTGACGGAAAGTGTTATGCACCTGAGCTACTCCGTTTTTCTTTTCCCCTTGCCTCTCATGCACCAACCCCTCTTTTGGTTTTTGTGCTTCAAACATGTTTTTTTATGGTTAAGGATGGATTTTTTAAAAATTATTTATTTAAAATGGAATTAGATATTTAAAAGAGATTATTATTATAAAAGCCAAGAAAGGTTAAAAACAACGAAATTTTTAAATTTCTTAAAGTATCTCTCTTTCCTTGTCTAAGGATGCGTTCCAGTGACTAACTTTTAGAGCAGTTCAAGAGCTTCAAGTCCTGGAGCGTGACGCACAAAAATTGTCGTCACTGGAAAGCAACCCTGAATTATGCTTACAGCGCTCATAGCATACCAAAACGCGGTCCGATTCGTGCTTTTCACGCTTACCGTTAGCGTTGTGGAAGCTATGACGTCACACCCTAGTGCTGACAGTACTCACGGGTCGGATCGTTAGCACCGTGAGCATCGACGTTTTTTGGCACCACTTGTTTAATAAAATAAAATGTATTTATTGTGGCCCTTTCTCGATTGCGGAAATTGCTTGAAATACACGCATTTTCTCATCTTCATCAGTTATACCACATACTCCACTCATGTTTATATTAAAAAAGTGCTTTGTAAGGTTATGTTGAACTTGTTAAATTCGTAAGCACACTCACAAAGTGGTCCGAATTATTAATACTGCGAACAGACGTGAGCGCGCTCACTTAAATCGGACCGCACGTTAGCAGTCTTTACGTCATAAATGCTGTGAGCACAATTCAAACCGCGGCCTGAGTTATGTCACAAATGTCAAAAATTTAAGAAGGGTTTTATGTTTTTTATCTATAAAGAAATAAATGAAATTTTTACATATTTGGAATTCTTGTTCTCTTTACCTATTCGTACGAGTGGTCCACAATGTTCTTCGACAAGAATTATCGTTTTAATAATATGTACCTAAATTCACGACCTCGAAAACAGTGTAGTTAAGTTAAAACTAGTTGTAACGAGAACTGAATGCCAATTAAATTAAATGCCTGAATTAAACTGATTAGGCCGAACGGTTTTTGACAGAAAAGTTAAAACTAGTTATAACTTTTTGTTATGGCAAACACAGCTAGTTTAAACTCAACTACACTTTTTTCGGGGACGGGAAGTTAGATACATTTAATTAAAACGATCATCAATTTTACGCGAAGAACCAATTCAAAAACGGCAGTTTACCAATCGGTAATGTTGACGTTTAAACAATGTATTATACGTCAAAGTTGTTACCAATTATTACCGCGGTTATAATTGGTTGAACGCCTAAAATTGATGCTTAATTCTTGTCCAAGAAGTCTTTTGACCACTCGTACGAACAAGTATAAAGAACAAGAAATCAAAATATGTAGAAATTTAATTTATTTGTTCATAGATAAAAACATAAAAGCCTTTTTGACATAACTCAGTTAAACGCGTTTGGCATCAAAACTTTTTAAAACTTATTTCAACTTTTTTAGTTCTTCACTACAATTCACCTTACTACACTACACTTTACCCTTTGCCAAACAGAGCTAATATCGATTGGGGCTTGCCTAATCGCTTCCCTAAAAGCATAAAAGGCAGGCAATTTGCCTCTAGAAACACCTCATCAGACTTAGCAAGAGGCGAAGCGACTCTTCAGCATTACTTCTACCCTTAAAATATGGCCACCATACTCAGTAAAATATTCTTAATAAAAGAAAAATTTTAATATTAATATTTGTAGATCTATAAAGAATTACATTACTAAGCAATTAGCTAATTAAGTATATCAGCCAGTAAAGCACCAACAACTGTATGATATATCGGTCTACCTTAGACTGATCTCGAATTCTCACGTTTAAAAACTGTTGCACAGTGCCCTAATATGTCTGGCACCTAATAACACCGGCCTTGTCTATGACATCTGAGCTAAGCCACGATGTCATGGCGGAACTAATGTCGACTCCACACCGATACCCTATTTTAGAGTTCTGTCGGGACTCCGTATGACACTATGAGACGTAACGTGTCAAGTCGCTAAATCCGAACGGTGATTACTCAACTGATTTGAGACTGGATTGCCGATGTCGATTATCTGTCGCGAGTTCCAAAAGTAACTGGGCACTATCCTTATTAAATAATTATTTATCCTATTAATTATTTACGTAAAAACAGATGAGAAAATAAGGCCGATAGGTTTCGAAAGGAATATCGAGAACTCGATACCGACCGAGTCGTCACCTATCGAGAAGTTAAGAATCCGGGCCCTGATCAGTGATCAAACTGATTCATTCTTTAAAAAAACTATAATTATCATTCTTTTAAAAACTATAATTATCATTCTTTTAAAACTTATGTGGCTAATTATTAATATTTCAAATGGCATCAGTCACGTGATCAAATCATTAGGATTACAGGGCCCGGATTCTTAACTTCTCGATAGGTGACGACTCGTCGGTATCGAGTTCTCGATATCCCTTTCAAAACCTATCGGCCTAATTTTCTCATCCGTTTTTACATAAATAATTAATAGGATAAAGACTTATTTAATAAGGCTAGTGCATAGTTATGGAACTCGAGAGATATCGACTCAGAATCGAGTTTAAAATAAATTAAGAATCACTATTTGGTAGCGACTCGATACGTTACGTCTCGAGACAGCGGTTAAGAATCCGCCTGCAGGGCCCGGATTCTTAACTTCTCGATAGGTGACGACTCGGTCGGTATCGAGTTCTCGATATTCCTTTCGAAACCTATCGGCCTTATTTTCTCATCTGTTTTTACGTAAATAATTAATAGGATAAAGACTTATTTAATAAGGATAGTGCCTAGTTATGGAACTCGGGAGATATCGACTCGGAATCGAGTTTCAAATAAGTTAAGAATCACCATTCGGTAGCGATCTCGATACGTTACGTCTCAAGTGTCTCACGTATGACATAACCTAGAAATAGGGTATATTATTGATTGACATTAGTTGCAGACACGTGGTTTATTAAATATATAGACAAAATGGTGAAGGTGAAAAATTATTAGGGCCTTAACAGTTTTTAACGTATATTTCGGTTTCTAGTAGACCGATTTTAGTTGTTCTTTTTGCTAATAATTTAATTTTTATAAATCTACAAATATTAATACTAAAATTTTTAATAATTATGTTATTTGAGTGTAAATAGGGCCTTAACAGTTTTTAACGTATATCTTGGCTTCTAGTGGTTTGATTTTAGTCATTCTTTTTTAAACAATTATTTTTAATAAATATATTAACACTAATTTTTTAAATAAATATGTTATTTGAGAGTAAATAGGGCCTAAACAGATAACCTCAAAGTTCTTACACAGCCGTTGTTATGATTGACAGACAAGTTATTAAAAAAATCAACAAATTCGAGGAAACATATTTAAATATAATTTGTAAGAGTATCAGCCCTAATTTTTAAATAATTAGCCGAGCGCTAAAAGAAGAGTATACGAATGTCAGAATTAAAAAATAAATATTTTGGTTTCAGTACATACGATATTTACGATTTTTGTTTAAAAGCGAGATTAGGACCTAAGAAACATATTTAAATATAATTTGTAAGGGTATCAACCCTTATTTCGAAAATATTAGCCAAGCGCTAAATTTACGTGAGTCAAATTTAAAAATTAAATATTTCGGTCTAGGGTAAGAACGCGAGGCGGGTTCATCTGTCATTCGAAAAATCTGACGTCATATTTAGGAATCTTGCGCAACGCATTATTTAGGGCGTGGTCGCCTGTCATCTGTCATCTGTCAAATATCACGTGACTTAGAAAATGACTGTTCGAAAAGAAGAAGAATCACAACATAACCCTACTTTTAAAGAAGAGGGGCGCTAGCAACATTTGGCGTTAGTTGCCTTTGGCATTAGCAACTTCTGGCGTTTAGGGCTCCTTGAGCCTGACGCTTAGGGTTCCGGGACCAACGCTTAGGGCTCCGGGCCCTACGATAACGCCCCCGCCTAAGCCCTGGGGCCCCACACATAGAAAAACAGTGCCGTATTTTAGAAAAACAGTACCGTATTTAGAAAAACAGTGCCGTATTTTAGAAAAACAGTGCTGTATTTTAGAAAACAGTGCTGTATTTTAGAAAAACAGTGCTGTATTTTAGAAAAACAGTGCTGTATTTTAGAAAAACAGTGCTGTATTTTAGAAAAACAGTGCTGTATTTTAGAAAAACAGTGCCGTATTTTAGAAAAACAGTGCTGTATTTTAGAAAAACAGTGCCGTATTTAGAAAAACAGTGCCGTATTTTAGAAAAACAGTGCCGTATTTTAGAAAACAGTGCCGTATTTTAGAAAAACAGTGCCGTATTTTAGAAAAACGGTGCCGTATTTAAGAAAAACCGCGTTCATCTTCCGAATAACACAAATTATTAGGTCAAATATTGTGGCAAAAATTATATATTAAATATATAAAGGGTTATCTTAAAACAAAAACAGCTACATATGAAACATAAAGATACATATTGTACTTAATAAAAAATATATACAGAGTACATACGTAACATGTTTATCGAGTGTGATTACTATTTACCAAAAATTTTAAGATTATAGTGATTACAAAGCGACATTGTATTTTCTAATGATTGTACACTTTTCTTCTACGGAAACCAGGAACTTGTAGCAACATATACGGGGAAAGATCTTCATAGTCTATACCTCTAAAGGATAAATAATTCTTTAGTTTCTTAAACTCGGGATGGATGTCAATCTTGAGAGGTTTTTTTCTACGTTTTACATCTTTAATCGTCACTGCTAGATAAATAGCAAACACCAATTGTAGTTCGTGAAATAGCTCACAGGCTAGGGGTTGTTTTATATCTATTGATTTGTAAAGTGGAAATCGTCTCGTCCGTCGATCTTCTGATGAAAAATATTCTGATAGCACCTTCTTACCCATGGCATACTCAGTGCATATATATTACTGCTTTTTAAATAAAATCACTGTTATTTGCCGTATTTTAAATTATATCGCTGTTATTTTATTAATAAACAGTGTATTACAGTATAATTATTTAAAAGACGGCAAAATTACTGTTTTTAAATAAAATGACTGTTTATATGCCGTCTTTTAAATTATATCGCTGTTATTTTATTAATAAACAGTGTATTACAGTATAATTAATTAAGACGGCACAATTACTGCTTTTTAAATAAGAACACTGTTATTTGCCGTCTTTTAAATAATATCGTTGTATATTTTATTAATAAACAGTGTATTACAGTATAATTATTTAAAAGACGGCAAATTATTTTTTAAACATATTTGCCGTCTTTTAAATAATTATACTGTAATACACTGTTTATTAATAAAATAACAGCGATATAATTTAAAAGACGGCAAATAACAGTGTTCTTATTTAAAAGCAGTAATTGTGCCGTCTTTGTGTGGGGCCCCAGGGCTTAGGCGGGGGCGTTATCGTAGGGCCCGGAGCCCTAAGCGTTGGTCCTGGAACCCTAAGCGTCAGGCTCAAGGAGCCCTAAACGCCAGAAGTTGCTAATGCCAAAGGCAACTAACGCCAAATGTTGCTAGCGCCCCTCTTCTTTAAAAGTAGGGTTATGTTGTGATTCTTCTTCTTTTCGAACAGTCATTTTCTAAGTCACGTGATATTTGACAGATGACAGGCGACCACGCCCTAAATAATGCGTTGCGCAAGATTCCTAAATATGACGTCAGATTTTTCGAATGACAGATGAACCCGCCTCGCGTTCTTACCCTAGACCGAAATATTTAATTTTTAAATTTGACTCACGTAAATTTAGCGCTTGGCTAATATTTTCGAAATAAGGGTTGATACCCTTACAAATTATATTTAAATATGTTTCTTAGGTCCTAATCTCGCTTTTAAACAAAAATCGTAAATATCGTATGTACTGAAACCAAAATATTTATTTTTTAATTCTGACATTCGTATACTCTTCTTTTAGCGCTCGGCTAATTATTTAAAAATTAGGGCTGATACTCTTACAAATTATATTTAAATATGTTTCCTCGAATTTGTTGATTTTTTTAATAACTTGTCTGTCAATCATAACAACGGCTGTGTAAGAACTTTGAGGTTATCTGTTTAGGCCCTATTTACTCTCAAATAACATATTTATTTAAAAAATTAGTGTTAATATATTTATTAAAAATAATTGTTTAAAAAAGAATGACTAAAATCAAACCACTAGAAGCCAAGATATACGTTAAAAACTGTTAAGGCCCTATTTACACTCAAATAACATAATTATTAAAAATTTTAGTATTAATATTTGTAGATTTATAAAAATTAAATTATTAGCAAAAAGAACAACTAAAATCGGTCTACTAGAAACCGAAATATACGTTAAAAACTGTTAAGGCCCTAATAATTTTTCACCTTCACCATTTTGTCTATATATTTAATAAACCACGTGTCTGCAACTAATGTCAATCAATAATATACCCTATTTCTAGGTTATGTCATACGTGAGACACTAAGATAAGTTTGAGGTTATGTTGACTAATTTAAGTATATGACGTATGAAGCTAACTTCACTGCGATCGTGGGGCCCCCGAGGCTTAGACGTGAAGCCCTGAGCCCTAAACGTGGGGCCCGGAGCCCTAGGCGTGGGGCCGAAGGCTTATCCGTATAAATTTAGGTTATGTCATTTCAATCAACGTCTTATTTCTAGGTTATATTGACATCATTTTTCGCGCATGCGTAATGCCTTATCTCATACACGTAAGCATACACCACGTGATTTGCGAGATATGACAGGTGACAGCTGACAGGCGCTGTTTTTAACGCATGCGTAAGACCTTATCTCATACACGTAAGCAGACACCACGTGGTTCGCGAAATATGACAGGTGACAGCTGACAGGCGCCATTTTCAAGGTCACGTGATTTTTGACAGATGACATTTGACAGATTGACCACGCCCTAAATAATGCGTTGCGCAAGATTCCTAAATATGACGTCAGAAATTTTGACATATGACAGGTGACATATGACATTTGACAGGCGCCATTTTCAAGGTCACGTGATTTTTGACAGATGACATTTGACAGATTGACCACGCCCTAAATAATGCGTCACACAAGATTCCTAAATATGACGTCAGAGATTTGACGCATGCGCAGTACCCTAAAATAGGCGTCGCCCAAGATTCCTGACGTCAGGCGTCGATGGCGTCTGTCTGGTTAAAGTGGCGCATAGTCTACTCCTTGGCAACCGAATTTCTTCCTTATGTTTAGTTTTCCTAAAGTCTTGCTTATTGCGAACCAAGGTTTGTGGAGCATAGGTTGTCTCGTAAAAATGGCGCGAGCGGGTGACGCTACGTCACCCATACGACAGAATCCCAGTTCTTGCTTTGTTTTTATGAGTATAATACTTGTGTATGTAAGATTTTGTGGTAAGTTCCTTACATTTTGTTAATTAGATTAATTTAGTAGATTTATTTTAAAATCTGGGCCAAGAAACTTTCATAATATGAATATTTTGACAACATGATAAATTTTCACCAATATAAATATCTTCCACTTTAACAAACCTGCCAATTCGACGATAAAACTGTTAAATATCAATAACATTAGTATTCCCAACAATTTTTATTTATTACAAGCATTTCGTAAACATTTTGCTTTCATTCTTTTATTACCATAATTTCAAACAGTCTCATGAGTAACGTATTTCCGCGCATAAATACGAACATTTGATTGGCTCAAAAGTTACGAGGCAACCTCTTATACATAAACCTTGATTGCGAATGTCTTTACCGGACCTACACCGGGCGACGATTCTGAATGCGCCCCAGCAGATTGGATCTACCTCCATTGCCTCCAACCAAAGAGAATAGACATTGTCCATTCTCTTTGCCTCCAACCAACACCGACTTAACGGAGTGGTGTGTGAAGTCGGTGTTGCTCCAACCCATCGGATCAATTTTTAAAATGCCCAAGGTTGGCAACAGTGTCTGAATCTGTACAGATAGGCGGTATGAAAGTAGGAGTAAAAAAAACGTAAAATCATTTCCACCCAACGGCATTTAATTGAATGCCGACGATATTTTCTATGTGGTGTAAAAATTAAGCCGACAACCTGCACAAAAACGACAAAAACAAAATGTGGCATGAAGCTAGACGCCAGGAACGTAAAATCAGGGAATGCTGGTTGATTACAGAAAAAGGGCAGAGAGGCGTCGTGATTTTTATGAAAAATTGTAGGTTTATTGTATCAACTGCAGCTTAAAACATATATTTTTACATACCTTTGTCTTTTAGAAAGCCGATCCAACCCAGTTTTTACAAGTTCATGGGAGACAGTGTAGAATACATCTGGACCCAGCAATTGCTGCAGCTGCTGATAGTGCTGTCATGTAAGTAAACCATAGACTAGAATTACTTAATTGTTCTCTGGAGCGCTTAAGTCTTTTACCCTTTTCATCAAATTCAAATTTGAGCGAAAACTAACAAAACAAACTTTGCATATTGTCTGTGAAATACTCAAATTGCTTAATTCCATATTATAAGAACACTGCTCAACTGCTTTTAATGGTATCAGATGTCAATATCTATTAAATTTAACTCTTAACAATCCATTTTTAATAATTGTTTTCATATTAAACTATTTTTTACTATACAGAATCAGCCAGTCAATTATACATATAGGCAATGCACGGAAAAGAGACAGTCTAACGCAAATACTGGATTGTAAACATGAGTGACTAATAGTGCTTGTTTTGTTATTGCATTACTGGCTGATACACCATAAATTATTGCTTATACAGTATGCTACCACACTTCACTATAAAATTCTGCTTGAAAATATGCTCCTGTGAAATTTCTGAAAATGGAGTTACACACTTTGCGAATTACACTGACGATATGTCTAAGCTGTACAATATAATTTTTCTTGTGCTTATTAGCTTAGTGCACGTGGTTACATTTACATACATGTAAGCTTACAAGGTATGGTAATTATGCCATATAGGGTTTTTGCTCTTTTTATGATTTTTAAAAATATTTTGGCTTACATGTTATCTTCTATTTATTCCTTATCATAATATAATGGTTCTGTTATAAAATATTTTTTTATTAAACAAAAATTTGAATTTTTCGAAAGTTCTTCACTTCTTATTTGAACATTTGGCAACAACGACTAATCTGTTTAAGTTTACGCATCCGAGTTGTAGATGCAGTGGTTTTTTTTTAAATTAAAATTCAATTTGTCCAAAGTCAGTCAGGTTAGTTCTAGCATAAAGTAACATATAGTCGGAATCTCTCTTAACGTGCGGGTCCAAAGGTCATTATGCATATGAATCAAATTAAAAAACACAGTGGCTACCAAAATATTGTTTACTTCAGCATCTGACATTTTGACTTTGACACATTAGGCCGTGTTTAGAAATGAGCGTATAAATTGTGATTGCGTTAAACCTTAACTCGATGATTGGGTAACGATAAAACAGGGTTGGGCAAATTTTGATTTATTTATTTATTTATTTATTTATTCAAATCAATACTTACAGAGTAAAACTCCAAATAGTACAACAAAAAAAACTGCTAACTGTATACGTGTCAAATATGGTAAATCCCTATATGGAAATCGTAGCTTAAATAATAAAAATTTTGCAAATTTATTTTGTACTCGCTCTAAACGTTGCACATGACAGTTATAAACTGGACACCATATAATACTATTATATTCTAAGACACTACGAACAAGACTATTATATAATGACTTAATTGCTTTAATATCACAGATGTTTGAACAGGTACGGCGTAGAAAACCTAACATTCTTGTTGCTTTTAAAACTGTGGCATCTATATGTTTATTAAAAGACAGATCGCTACTAAAAATTACTCCCAGATCATTAAAACTAGTTACAGTATCCAATGCAACACGATCAATCGAATATTGATATATTAGAGGACTCTTACATTTATAAAACGCATCACTTCACATTTAGTCACATTTAGTTCTAAACAATTCAAAGCACACCAATCGACTAGATTTTTTAAGTCCTTTTGAATATTCAAACAGTCCTCTATGGAATTTACAGAATAAAATAATTTGAGGTCGTCGGCGTATAATAAGCATTCACATTTTTTAAAAACCGATGTAACACTATTAATAAAAATAAGGAACAAAACGGGACCCAAGTGAGAGCCCTGGGGCACTCCAGAAGTAACATTTATTTCTCGCGACACTACACTATCAATTTTCACACATTGCTTGCGACCGGTGAGATACGATTCAATCCATCTAATATATGGTCCTGTTATTCCTAGTGATGAGAGCTTCTGAATAAGTAATGTATGAGACACTCTATCGAAAGCCTTTGCCAGGTCCGTGTAAATAACATCAACCTGTGACCCATTCTGCACCCTATTCACCACATAATCCTGGAATATTCCAAGATTAGTCGCAGTTGACCGATGCCAGAAGAATCCATGCTGAGACGGCGATATATGATGTTTAACACTTTCGAAAAGTTCATCCGTTATGAACTTTTCGAATGATTTATTTAAAAAATCAAAAATCATTTTGTTTTTCTCAAAAAATCAGGAATTTTTTTTTAATTTTTTATTTTATATTAACAAAAAAAAACCAATTCGCTTTTTCAAAATTATTTTATTGTTAGTCTAAGAACTAGGGATTCAATTTACAGCTGAAATATTTATCAGAGCAAACTTTCTTACCAGAAAACTCCGGTCGCGTCTTGTTTTTAGGTACCTCTAACGTAAACGGAATAGACCGGTGGTTATTACAAAAGGATAAACCAGAAATACCAAAACATATGCCAGTAATAAAACAGTTTCTGTGCGCAACTGCTTCATCTGCGTCAGTAGAAAGAATATTTAGCACTTTTGGCTTTGTACATTTAAAAATTAGAACCAGGATGGGCATAGAAAAAGGAGAAAAATTCGTACTATACAACAAAAATGCAGAAACATAAAGTTTATAATATTATACCTATTTTTTATTTTTTTAAGATGTTGCGCTATACTGTTTATTTTTGAGAATATTTTTATTTTATGTTGTTAATTTTTAATATCGCTCTAAACAAAAAAAGAATAAAAGAAAACATTTTTGATTTAAATCATGATTTTAAATAAAAAATCAGCTGAATTATATCATGATTTAAATCGTGATTTGAATCAATTGGTATAAATCAGCCCAACCCTGCGACAAAGCGAACACTTTTTGCCTGAAATAAATTCTTTGACTTTCTTAAGTGGTTTAGAGCTCAAGAATTTGACTAGTTTAAAGTAAAAAGATTTTTTTGTGAAAACAATAAATAAACTTGAAATATTTCCTAACTTCATTTAATTATTTATAAAGTTTAAAAAAATACAGAGAGATGAAGAAAATGTTCCGAAGTTTCACTACTCAAAAAATGTTTTGTAGGCGGTGGGACTAAATTTGGCTCTCTCGCCAAAAACAAAAAATAAAATTAATTCCTTATCAGTATTAGTGTCGATATCCCATTGTAATGACTATTTTATAAATATTGGAGTGGAAATGGAAACGGCCATTCCCCCTCCCCAAGTGGAGTGCCAAATGGACCGAGCTATACCTAATTCGATTTTTATTACCCCTGTAACTAAGAATGAACTAATTAAGCACATAGCGTCTCTTAAAAACAACAGTTCACCGGGATATGACGGCATTCATGCTAATATAATTAAGGAAACTCATTTGGAAATTATTATACCTTTGATGCATATTTTTAATTTAATTTTGGAGACCGGAATTGTTCCTCAGGAGTTTAAAATATCAGTAGTTACGCCAATACACAAAGCTGGATCCAAAAATTCGATTAGTAACTATCGACCTATAAGTCTGATAAGCAATTTTGCCAAGCTGCTTGAAAAATGCATAAAAAAAGATTGAACTTTTTCTTTAAAAATAATAGTGTTCTATGCCTAAATCAGTTTGGCTTTAGTGATGAGGGACTCAGTACATCTGACGCTATGCACAAGCTGGTAACAGAAGTTGTTAATAACCTAAATGTCAATAAAAAATGTATAACTGTTTTTTAGACCTTGCGAAAGCGTTCGATACGGTACCTCATAACAAGCTTCTTGACATACTACATAACTATGGCATTAGAGGAACAGCTTTTAAACTATTAAAAAGTTATCTGAGTGATCGGTATCAAATGGTGAAACTTAATGCTGTCTTGAGTCATAAACAAAAAATAAAAATTGGTATTCCTCAGGGAACCGTTTTGGGACCGTTACTGTTTATTACCTATATAAATTCATTACTAAAATTGACAATACCTGGGTTAACAATTTCTTATGCCGATGATACAGCATTGGTTTTTGCGGGTGATACATGGGATTGCGTTAGGCATCATACAATAGAAGGAATAAGAATAGTAAAAACTGGCTTCAGACTTATAAATTAACCTTAAACTTGGCGAAAACTAATTATATTGCATTTTCACTTACTAGAGCAAATAGACCTCCTTTTAATGAAATTGTAGTTGATAATTATAGCATTCTGGAAACACCACATACAAAGTACCTTGGGATCATGATTGACCAGTTTCTTAAGTGGCAGCCACATATTGATTATGTCTCGAATAAATTACGGAAATTAATTCATAAGTTCTATCTTTTAAGGGAAATATTAAATAGAAAAACATTGATTACCATTTATAAGTCATTGGTAGAATCAATTATTAGATATGGAATACTTGTATGGGGTGGTCTATATAATAGTAGCTTATATAAATTAAATATTGTACAGAAATATATTTTAAGGATTATTTATAATAAAAATAGATTATATCATTCTAGAATGTTATTCTCTTTGGACATTGGTAATATTAGAACAATATATATGTTGACCGTCTGTTCCTTTATGCACAAACATGAAGGATTACAGATTGTTATAAATCATAAATATGCTACACGGGCTAATGATAACAGAGAAATACAACTTCCTGTTAGTCACAACAACTTAAATATTAAATATATAAATTATATTGGTCCTAAAGTTTTTAATATGTTGCCCTATGTTGTCAGGACTGTGGAAAATAAGCAAAAATTTAAAATATTATGCAAACGATACATTTATGACAATTGGCAACAATTTGAAAGGTTGTTTGTTTGATGTAAAATTATAAAGTGTACAAAGTGTATTGTAGTTTTCTGGATCTTTAAGTTATATTATATTTTATTTCATTTTGAGATATATATCTAGGTTTATTATGTGGGTCATGCACATACAGATGTTTTTTACATCTAGGTGCATATTAATATTTTTGTTTGAGTTGTATATTGCAGTGTATTGTTTAATTATGTATGTAAAGATTGTTAATTGGTTAAATGTTTAAATGAATAAAGATAGAAATTACTCTTACTCTCCCAAGTGCTAGAATTGGAAAAAAAAATTGACAAAATGGAGCGTTATTAAAATTAAGGTCCCGAAATCAGACCTTCCTTTGTTAGTTTTTGTGTTTAAACAAATAGAAATATATTTAACGTAAAAATTTAATTCTAGCACCTACATGACCGATGATATGTTTTCACAGAATTTACTTTAAAAATAAAAACAGTAATGAAGTATTTAAAAAAATGGAAGAAGTTTGGTTTGTAAGTTTGGCTTGAAATTTAAGTCTTGCAAATGGGGGTTAGTTTTTGTGTAAAACATACAGAAACATGAGTGTTCTACAAAATATGTCAAATTTGGCTCACCATGTAGTGAAAAACTCTCCAAATAAAAGTCTATTGTATTTTTTATTTTATTTAAACATAGCCTAATACTTAACAAATGAAAAACGTTGTTTTAATAAAACAATAATTATTTTATAAACGAAAATAAAAAGTAATGTGTCAGAAGATTTCAGAGAATATATAAATATAAAGAAAGGGTTATTGATTTATAAACCTAATAGACAATGGGCATGTAAAAAAGCTACGAAAAAGCTTTCACATAAAATAGTTAAAGATAAAACATACAAAATTTCCTACATAATAAATCAAATGTTATAGTAATTCCTTTGCTTAACTTTCACTATTACTAATAGGATCAAATAACTGTACATCATCTTCCGAGTCATCCCTAAATGTAGTAAATATCTTTACCAAATTTCTAATATACATCGTTTATTTAAACCAACCTTGAAAACCACTGTGTTATATTTTAGTCTATGTAATTTAAAAGTAGTGTCCCTTATTTTCATTTCACAGATTTCCTTTAATTACTAGTCTTTCGCCTCTTCCGTGTGCATTTTTTCTCCTTTTGTTTTCAAATAAGATCGCATTTTCTGTCATGTATAACCAACTTAAAGAACTCTAGCTACTTCTTCTTCTATATTTAAATATTAGGACTTTAAATTATTTTTTCGCTTGCAGATAAAGAAATGTACAAAAAACTTTGTATATTTATAATTTTAAGTTTAAACTATCAAACTGACATTAAATGTCATCCATTAATCAAAATCCTTTAAATTTGAGGCGAATTTTTATTGTTAACGGTTCAAAACATTTTAAAAACATAAAATGAAATGGCAATATAAATATAAGAGTTAGATAGAGATAGGTATTCAAATGTTTTTAAAATGTTTTGAACCGTTGATAATAAAAATTCGCCTTTGATTGTTATGGAGCCACTTATATTAATAATTGTATTTCTTTTTTGTTTTAAAAACTTGCATATATCTGTTTCATTTAACTTATGCGATACATTTAAAAGATGTTAATAAACAAGTAAAAATAGATTATAACTACAAAAGTTTGTCTATGATTAACTGATACACCCGCATGATAAGAGCGATCTGGACTATACCTACGGATAAGAGAAACCATGGCATGCTAAAATTTTCGTACCGCTTTTGGCAGTCTTGGCGGCAGGCTTGTCATTTTTCCAGTTTACACTTTAAATGCGTCGATCGAAGCCTCTCCTCGTGTAACCTCAGCGGTGGGGAGACACGTAAGCTTACTGAAATGACTAACTGGCGGTATTTCAACGAGAAACAAATAAAATTATATTGGGAGTTTTTGCATGACCTGTCCTTAAATCGGCTATTCCATGATAACTCTTATAATTTGCTTACTCTATGGTTCTAGTTAGCAACAACTTTTTTTTTAAATTGGCTTAATTGAGGAACTTAAAAAAATATATATTATCTTTTCGATATATTTTCGATGTGGCCAAATGCTCTTCATATTTTACTTGCAATAAATGACGTTTTTTAACCTTTTTCATATAATAATCTTGTCTTTGACCTTTTTGCAAAATTTGAGGTTATAAAACTTATTTCTTTTCTAATTTTTTCTTTTTTTTATCAAAAATATTCAGAAAAAAAATATTTTTACTTAATTTTGGATATGATTTTGACAAATATTAACTCATTTTACCTATTTTACCGCGCCCTGCACCTACATTCAGTCCCCGGTTCCGCAAGTTTGTTAAGTTATAATTAATTAAAAACGGGATATTTTGGATCAGCGCCACTGCTGTTTTAATAAGAAAGGGATCAGTAAGTATCATTTATTTTAAAAATGTCATAAAAAGGGCAGAAAACCCTATTTGGCACTATTACCCAAGGTATTTTTCTAGAAACCTGCGGCAACTCCACTTTTGACAAATTTTGGTATATCGGGGTTTTTGGGGCGCTGAAAGAATTTTTTGGCGGAAACGTTTTGTTCTCAAGATATCCATCATCAAAGTTGAAATTTAAACTAATCCTATTTTCACTATATTCCTCCCTCTTTTGCACAATTCTTGATTTAAAGATAAAGTTGCATATAATATTTTATTTTCACCCTTTAAAACCTCGTTTTTCTATCTATTTTACACCCCTTATTAGTAAAATTGCGAAAGTTCACTTTAAAAATGAGGCAACCATGTATACACGCCGCCATAGCCAACTGCGATGTAAATTAATGATTGAAAGTGAAGCTACGCAATTTAATGCAAATAATGAATTATACATCGAAAAACAGGCTTTTAACTTTGATGATGAATACCTCGAGAACGAAACGTTTCCGTCAAAAATCTTAGATTCGTGATCGGCGCCCCAAAAAACCCCGGATACTAAAATTCGTCAAAATCGGAGTTGTCGCAGTTTTGTAGAAAATTACCGCTTGCAATTCAACCATTTTTAAAAAGTCACCGGTAGTTCGTTCTATTATAACTTTTGGTAATTGCCCCGAAAGTGGGAGCAATTATAATTTTGGTAATTTTATAGAAACCTCTGATTTTGACGAAATTTGGTATACAGGGTTTTTTTGGGACGATGATCACGAATCTGACAATTTTTTATTTAAAGCTTAAGTGGTATACAAAATTTTATTTTCACCAAAACACCGTTTTTCTACGTATTTTACATTATTTTTGCATTAAGTTGCATAGCTTCTCTTTCAATCGTTTTCAGTCGCAGCAATCTATGATGTGTAAACATGGTTGCCATATTTTTAATGTGAACTTTCACAAATTGATTTATATATTTATTTTTTATTTATTAAGACATTGACACAGTACAATGCAATACAACATTCTATACTATGCCAAAGGGCTATTGATCTAGGTCCTGCTGCCCAGTATTTTTATATAAACAGTAATACTTTTGAAATCATTCTTATGGTAATAGTTTGAATTTTCAAGTAAGAAGGTAAATAAAAAAAAGCAAGTATATAATATGTCAAAGACAAGTTATTGAATGCTCATTTCTTGTAAATGTTCTATAATTGTTCTGTTTGAAAACTTAAATGCTGGGTTCTGTTGCTGGTAGTCAGTTCTCTGTGTGCATAATGGTCGGAGAAAGGTGATATTGTACTGTTTCGAAGCAAATTTCTTGAGGAAATGTTTTAGTCTCTTGGAAATTGGTTGGATGTGGGTGGTGTCATAGAGTAACTGATTTGATGGATTATGTAGAGGATTCCTGGGATGTCGTGTTTTTGTTATTAGGCGAAGAGATGTAGTTTCAGCAACTTCAAGGTTCTTTAATACTGTTTTTCTTAGATTGAAAAATATTGTATGACCATATTTAAGAAGAGTCTGCATATGGATTTGTATATTAGGATTGCAGTTGTTTTGCTTATTCCTCCTTGTATGTTAAAGTTCTGAAATGTTTGGCCCTGGCTATAGTCTTTTTTTATGGTAGATGTATGCTGGTTAAGGTTCAGTTTCTTATCAATTGTTATTCCTAGATATTTCACTGATGCTTTTGGCTGTATTTTGAGGTTAGCTATCTTAATTGTAGGAGAATGAACTTTCTTATTGTGGTAAAAGATAAAAAACTGAGACTTTGTAGGATTTGGATGTAATCTCCATTGATAAAATCATGTTAAAGTTGTGTTAATTAAATTTTGCAGATTATCTACAGCTTGTTTTAATGAATTAGCATGTGCTAAAAGTGCAGTGTCATCAGCAAATTGTAGCATGTATTTATGTAGATTAATCCCTTGATTTATGTTGTATATATCATAGCAATATATGTTTTATAGTTATGGTGATAATGATGATCCTTGGGGAAGTCCTTGTTCTGATGTGAAACTGTTTGAAAAAAGTTATCAATTCTGATCCATACGTGTCGCTTTTTCAAAAACTCTTTTATAATAAAAATCAGCTTACGGGGGCATTTTAAAAGGTGTAGCTTATAAAGTAGACCCTTGTGCCACACACTATTAGAAGCTTTGTTTATATCTAAAAATATTGCTTCTTTATGTTGTT
Organism: Listronotus bonariensis; assembly: GCA_014170235.1. Lineage (NCBI taxonomy): Eukaryota > Metazoa > Arthropoda > Insecta > Coleoptera > Curculionidae > Listronotus > Listronotus bonariensis. Next base: position 41,625 of record JACEGR010002882.1, read on the forward strand.
TGAAAAGATGAGCAGTTTGGACATTAAAGCTCAATATTGTTGTAGGAGTTACTAAATAAAAGCTGTAAAATACATAGATAAACATGGTTTTAAAAGGTAAAAATTAAATATTGTATGCCATTTTAGCTTTAAATCAAGAATTGGGTGCAAAAGAAGGAGAAATAGTAAAAATAGGATTAGTTTAAATCTCAACTTCAATGATGGATATCTCGAGAACAAAACGTTTCCGCCAAAAAATTCAGATTCTCGCTTAATGCGCCTCAAAAAAGAACCCATATACCAAATTTCATCAAAATCGGAGTTGCCGCAGGCTTCTAAAAAATTACCCCAATTTCGATCAAATTTGGTATACATGGGTTTTTGGGGCGCTGATCACGAATAAACATTTTGTTTTCAAGATATCTGTCATCAAAGTTAAAAATCCAAATATCCATTTTGCACAAAAATTTTTATATAAAACTAAATTGGCACGTAATATTTCATTTACCATCTAAAAACCCATTTATTAGTTTTTGCACTTTTTATATTAATTTGAAGACTTAATCTAGTCACCTGTGACAGCTTAAAGTGTATGCATAGTTGCGGCATTTAGGAGTAAAAGATTTGCAATTTGATGAAAAACTGTGTAAAATAAATAAGAAACAGGTTTTTAAAAAGTGTTTATAAAATATTTTAGTGTGTGTAATTTAGTGTTATATTAAGAATTTTGTGCAAAAAGAAAGAGGAATATAGTGAAAATAAGGACTGTTCAATTTTTAACTTTGATAATGTATATCTCGAAAACAAAAATCAAAGTTGCTCCCAGTTTCAAGACAATTACCTAACATTTTTTAAGCTAATCAAAGTAATTGTCTCGAAAGTGGGTGCAACTCCAATTTTGATAAAATGTGGTATACGGGGAATTTTTGGACGCTGTTAACTAATTTAAAAGTTTTTTGTTTTTTTTTTTAAATTGTTTTGTTTTCTAGATATTATCATCAAAGTTAGAAATCGAACTAACTTTATTTTCGCTTTATTTCTCCTTATTTTTGCAACACAATTCTTAATTTATAAAAAATAAACACAATATTTATTTATTTTTATTATAAGACTTAAAAAGTATTAACATCGTCAAAAATTCAAAATTTAGATCATAAAATAAAATATAATTGTACAAAAATAGCTAAATCAAACAGATATACTAACCCACAAAAACAACACATTGTTTTTAGAAGTTATCTAAACTATAAAAACACTTATCCAAAAGATAGTATAGCAAAGATATTTTAAATTTATTAAAATAGTTTATTTCTCCTATATGTTCAGGTAGCTTATTATACAGGATGTTTCACGACTTATCCGACAAACTTTAAGGGTTAATTCTACAATTAAAAATATGAAAAAAACTTCATATGAACATACCTGTGTCCTAAACGTCTTAGTTTTTAAACTACAGGGTGTTAATTTTTTAGATATTGTTTTTACAATTTTATACCAATTTAGATATTTTTAAAAAATTGGGGAATGCCGCCTATGCACCAATAAAAAATTTTGGCAACAAAGAAAAAATATAAATTTTACCAGTGTCGTACATGTGGGGTATAAGATAATATTTTTTAAGAAAAAAATGGCACGCCAGTGCATTTTTTTAAATAAATATATCTTTTTAAATTCCTATATAGTTTAACACACATTTGTTTTTATTTTATGCACGGTTTTCGCGTAAATAAAAAACATTTCTCGGCATGGTCAAATCTCTATCTAATTAAAGAATAAATAACAAAGGTGATTTTTTACTGTACAATTTGATATTATCGAAACGAAATAACCGTGCCGAAATTTTTTTCGGCACACATATTTCGGTTTTTATTTATTTACGCCATACCGCGAAACCGTGCATCAAAGAAAAAAGAAAGTCAAGAGATCAAATTTGTTCCAAACCCAATGGGAATTTTAAAAATAATTTTTATTTAAAAAAATACAGTGACATGCAATTTTTCTATTAAAAAATATATTTAACTTAAACCTCTCATGGACGACACTGGTAAAAATTAATTTTAATTCTTGTACGCCAAAAAATGTCTTTTTGTGCATAGGAGCCGTCCCCCAAAATTTTTTAAAATATCTAAATTACTATAGAAGTTATTAATTTTTTTTTAGAATTATTAACACCCTGTATTTCAAAAACTAATAAGTTTAGGACATATGTTCATATGAAGTTTTTTTCATATTTTTTTTGTGCGATTAGCTCGTAAAGTTTGTCGGATAAGTTGGGAAACACCCTGTATATAGTGCTACAAAAACAAAAAGGACTTTTCAATAGCTAACAGTCCGTAATTAGTTATTATTTCTCGTACTGTAAGGATGAACCGTTGAAACCCTGGTAAACTTATCTGTGTATCGCTTAACAAACAATTATAAGTCCGCATTTTGAGTACTGCCCTACTGTTCTGTCATTTATTAATCAGACTGAAAAGATAGGTTGCAAATTCTACAAAATAGAGCAATGCGTATAATATTAAGAGTTGACAGATATACCAGAATTTCCCATATGCTGTCTACATTACAGTTTATGTCAGTAAACCAAAGATTAGTTATGTTAAATATGTTGTTTATTTTTAAAATAGTTCATAGGAAGTTACCTGATTATATGTGTAAAAAAATAAAATTTGTCAATGAAATTCATCAATATAACACTAGAACAGCCACAAATATTTATGTTCCTATAGCCAAGAAAAGTGGCACACAAAATTCATTGTTTTATAGTGGTTTAGTTGAATATAATAAATTGCCTTTATATATCAGGTCTGCTTTAAATGTAAACGAATTTCGTAGATTAAGTATAGAGTTTATTAAAGAAAATTATTGATTGTTAAATATTATAAGTAGTTTAGAATTGTTATTTTTTTTTTTGTATTTATTTATAGCACTTGTTGCTAATAAAACATTTTCATTTCATTTCATTTCATTTCAAACATCACTGCCTCCATAAACAAAATGGAAGGTAAGGTTAAAACTCTTTTACTTACAAAAACTGGCCTGCATGAGTCTAGAGGGCCCATAGAGAATTTTTTTTTGTTATTTTCTGTAGAATAAAAATATGTGTTACCTCAGTAGCCTGACCCCAGCAAAGAATCATATAGTTTAGTTGACTAGACAAGTGCATAATAAACATACATACAAGCTGTTTACTAGATAGGATGTTTTTAAGATTCATTATAGCAAAGTAGGCCTAGTTGAGTTTATAATACTACTCTTTTGTAATTTTTAGGATGCCTTGGCAGGATAATTCCAACAACTTAATAGATCGGTTTGATGTCAGGGCACATTTAGATCACATTCCTCCAGTCAAAAAGGAAGAAGAGACTGAATTAACTCAAGAAGAGAGACATTTAAACTATGAAAGGTACCGAATAATTGCTCAAAATGGATATTTAGGTATTTCAGAAGAAAAATTTTTAAAGCAACTTCACTTGGAAGAACAGTTTGGTTATACAGAAATAAAAACCAAAAAAGAGCCTAAAGGAACTGGGGCAGCTATTGGCTTTAATTATGAAGAAGGAACAGGTAAATATAGATATTTTATTTTAAAAAATCATTTTTAAACTAAGTAAATGGTGGGATTAATAAGGTACATCTGATATTGTAAACCATTTTTTGTGTAGATAGGGATCTACACTTTCAAGTTATTTTTGAATCAAGTAAGGTGTACAGGGTTTTTATTTATATTTGGCCACCTACTTTTAACTATAAGCACGAAGGATAGAAAAAAACGTCCTGTATAAAGGTTTCATACTTTTTATCTATTATCTTTTGAGCAAAAAAAAATGAAACAAACAAACATCAAAAATTCAAGAAACTCTGGGACTCTCTGTATATTATGTTACCATGTTGTGTGTTGTGTTGTCCTTTTAGCTTTGCTGTCTGTACGTTCGAGATAAATATAGTTAGCGGATGTAATGTAGCTGCGTTTTCTGTAAAACCGAACTGAAATGGTGCAATATTTGCTTGTAAATTGTGTTGAAGCCAGGGCCGTATTAACGGTTTGAGGCGCCCTTGGCTAGAATTCCCGGAGCGCCTATTTTTACCAAAAAAATTTGAAGAGCAAAAAAAAGGTCTTTCCCTCCTTTTCGCGTCTATTTCATTCCAATCACAGAGAAATTTGTCACCAAAATCCCCAATCAACCTAAAATTTTCTAAACTGCCCTGTCTAGCGCCTATTACTCCCCTGTCTGGCGCCTATTTTTTCTCATGGCGCCCTAGGCTGTAGCCTAGTCAGCCTAATGGATAACACGGCCCTGGTTGAAGCATTATTTTGATCAGTATTTCAAAGTTCTTGCCTATGACTGGTAACATTGTAATTGGCCTATAACTTGGTGGTCTGCCTAAATCGGTGTTAGGTTTAGCTATGGTAATTATTAAGCCTTGCTTCCAGTATATACAAAAATAACATTGTTTAGGACAAAATTTATATATTTTGATTATGTAACGGTGTATATCTATAGGTAGTTTTCTTAAAATATTCTTAGAAACATAGTGGATTTTGAGGTGCTGTGCTTTTACCCATATTCAATACAGTAAGATATTTTTCCTCTGTTATAGATGGATCTTTAGACTAGGTAGGCCGAAGCTTAAATATCGATAATCTTCATCGATATTTAACTTCTTGATATATCAATATCAAATATTTTCGATATTTGTGTTAAACGAGTAAATTAAAAACCCTCTTTATTAAATTAAACTAGATTGAACCCCGTCGAATTTGACGGGTTTTAGACAGGCTTCAGTAAAAGCACAAGCATGTGTAATTTAATTGGTTTGAAGCGCTATAGACGATCATGCAAAACTGACACATTGGGGGGTCATGGTTAGTCCCGGTTAGTTTAAAAAATTTTTATTCTTTAATAAAGCGAAAAAAAAAAACTTATCAGAACTAACCATGACCATGACAGTTTTACATCACCGTCTATAGCGCTCGAACCAATCAAATTACACGTGCTTGTACTTTTACTTTAGTTCAGTGTTGAATCCAGAAAGGATTTGCCGGAGGGGGAAGTTAAATATTTCGGGGGTGGGGAAAGGGGGCGGAAGGAGAAACCTATTACCAAACGAAAAAATATTACCGCCAAAAAAGTTTAAGAGCAAAAAAACAAGATCCTCAGGTTTAAAAACCAACAAACAACTACTTTGAGATTACATTCATGCTTATGATTTGACTACCAAGTTTAATTTGGTAAATTTTTTCCAGGGGGAGTGGATAATTCCCCTTCCCGGGCCACCCCTAAAGTCAACGCTGCTGTAGTCAGTCTAAAACCCGTCGAATTTGACGGGGTTCAATCTAGTAGAAATTATCTACTATTTTTCAGATTAAAGTTGTCATATTTCAAAAACTATTAAATATAGATATATCAAATGTGGTATATTTGTAAAGCTTTTTAAAAGACCTTTTTAATGATGACTATAATACACAGGGTGTTCCATTTAAAAAAGTTTAACCCTTCATTTTTCTTGAGTTTTTGATGTTCATTTGTTTATTTTTTTATTCTCAAAAGATAATAGATAAAAAAGTATAAAAGTTTTATATAGGACATTTTTTAATTATTTTTGCTTATAGTTAAAAGTGGGTGGCAAAACATAAATGAAAACCCTGTACATACATATACACCTATTTTGTTCAACTTACTATTTAAGGGGTTACAAATTTAAATGGCAATTTTATGTTTAACAATATTCTAGTCATTCTGGTATTATCTGGAAAAAACCGAAAATTTGTGAAACAGTATTTATTTTTTTCTCAGTTTATTTGAAGAGATATTTTAAAACAAACACACAACAAACAACACACTATCATTGTCACTTTTTCTTTAATATAAAATTATGACATTAAATTTAAGGGCCAATGTTTTGTCCTTAAGCCACCATTATCCACTTGGTTTTTTAAAAGGCGGATTATTTGGTTTTGCCTAATTTGCCTTAATAAACTCGTATTTTAAATCTAAATCCAACGACATGTTACATTTAACATTTATGCTACGTTTAAAACCGAAAAACCATCATTCACTATTTTGCCATTAAAAATTACGATTTTATACACATTACCCTTTCAAAATTTTCACCTGACGTTTTCCATAAACAACAAAAATTCTTTCTCAGCGTGAATTTTATTTTTCAAAGAAGCAAAAACATTTGGCATACAAGACTTTCTTGAACATTGAATTTTTTTATTGATTTGTAGGTACTATTGTAAAGTTCATTTGTGCACATACTGATTAGGGTGTGCCAAAATGGTTAAAAAAGTTTTTTTATCCAAAAATATCTCAAAAGATGTCCAAACAAAGTTCCTATTAAAAGCGCAGTTCAAAATTTTCATTTCAAGAGGTTCTCCATGGTTCTTTAAGTTTTTACATCTAAATAACATAAAAAACCGTATTTTTACCACTTTTTTGCCTTGCAAGCTGTGACAAAAGATTTTTTAACAAAAAATAAATAGAATTATTAACCAATAAAATGGGTACAAAATGTCAAATTTTTATCTTCAGTATTTAATTTTTTACAGAGCGTTGAAATTAAGAATCTTACTATTCGCTCTCGGAGTATTTTGATAATATGTTGTATTTTTTTTCCATTTTATTTTGTGTTATTTGTCACTGTCATTTGAATTTAAAATATAAATATTTTTATTGTTAAACCAAAAAATTGCTTCTTCTTGTTTGTTCTTTTATATATATATGTATGTATATTTATAACTATGGACGTTTTTTTGTGTTGTGTTTTTTTCTGTATTCCTCTTTAAATGATACTTTTACATTTTATTAAATAATAATTTGACCTTTTTTTTAATGTTTTTTTTAACTAACAGTTACAGAGTCAGTGTTGTTTTGTAGCTTTATTTTAGTATACCTTATTTTAATTGTTTGTACACTGTTCATGGTTTTATCTTTTATACTGACGGTTTTAACATTTGTTGTTTGCTTTTTATGTAGATGTTTGTTATATATTTTTTTTGCATTTAATGACAATTATTTAATCTACCTTAGTTATTTAGATATGTATATGTATATACATTTTATTCTCTTAAATGTTTATATAATTTTTTTATCGCTTTGTCAATGAGAATTTTGTTCTTTGGACAATAAAGCATATTTTGAGTTGAGTTGAGTTGAGTTTTTCCATTTTTTTTTGCGAAACTATTATTATTAGAGAAAAAAGTTAAGAAGCAGATTTTTAGTACTCTCAAAATCCTATAAAAAGTCCTTATTAAATTTTTCATAGTCCTTATTAAATTTTTAATATTAACAATCAAATTTATTTATTAATTTTATTCATAAATTCACAAACCCTACATTTATAAATTTACAAAAAAAACCCGCTCAACAGAGAATCCAATTACAGAACAGGTTCAATTTTTATACATATGTACAGGGTGGCTCGAATTCGACGCTCATCATTGGGATTTCGGAAACCGTAAGAGATACAGGATCGGTTAAATGAAGGCAAAGTTGCGCAATTTGATGCTCAATAAAATGCCGTTTTGCGTTTTAAAAAATTCCGAGTACTTCCGAAGATATTCGAAAAAACCGGAATTTTCAATTTTGGTTTCTATTGTTTCCTGGCTATATTTGTTAAGATAACTTAAATTGAAAAACACGTTTTCATGGCCACTTTTTCTGCTCTATAATTCAGTGTGATTAAATATTGAATCTGACTTTTCGGCTTCTGGCGACCATCATCAACTTAATTTTTTAAATACGGACCTGATATTTTTTCAATTTAATTAAATCCTTTCATCACTCTTAAAACACTCTATATCGCCACTTTGATATTTGCCGACGTTTCGTACAGAAAATTCCATCACCAGAATCTTGCATATTTATTTAACCATAATACGGCCCTGAACTACGTTTTTAGGTAAAAAGGTAAAAAAAAGAATAAACTTATTACATATTCGTAATCTTTTTATTGCAACTCATTGATAAACTCATGATATCTAACAGCGGAAATTACCTTATTAACCGAAAATTTCATGAATATTAGACATAAGAAACAAAAAGGTATTAAAAATAAACATAATTTAATCACTATTATAAGTGTTCAAAGAGATAACCTTCTGCCTCGATGCATTTTCTTGCTTTGCTTTGTATTTTTAATACAGCTCGATTAATTGTTCCCGCAGGAATGGCAGCGACATTCCTTGTCAAATTTTGTCGTAGTACTTAAAGGTAGTGAGGTGCATTTTTTAAATAAAGGGTTCTTAAGATATCCCCAAAGGAAATAAGACATCATTCCTAATCAAATTTAGATATCGTTCGGAAATTAAGGTCCCTTCGTAAACGAAAGGTCCAATAATTTTGTTCCTCCACATACCAATCCATACATTAAATGAAGTTCTCCCTTGAATTTGTACCTGCTGATTAGTTTCTGTTAATAAAGTAATTTCCGCTGTTAGATATCAATGAGTTGCAATAAAACATTATGAATATGTAATAAGTTTATTCTTTTTTTTACCTTTTACCTAAAAATGTAGTTCAGGGCCGTATTATGGTTAAATAAATATGCAATATTCTGGTGATGGAATTTTCTGTACGAAACGTCGGCAAATATCAAAGTGGCGATATATAGTGTTTTAAGAGTGATGAAAGGATTTAATTTAAATTGAAAAAATATCAGGTCCGTATTTAAAAAAATTAAGTTGATGATGGTCGCCAGAAGCCGAAACGTCAGATTCAATATTTAATCACACTGAATTATAGAGCAGAAAAAGTGGCCATGAAAACGTGTTTTTCAATTTAAGTTATCTTAACAAATATAGCCAGGAAACAATAGAAACCAAAATTGAAAATTCCGGTTTTTTCGAATATCTTCGGAAGTACTCGGAATTTTTTAAAACGCAAAACGGCATTTTATTGAGCATCAAATTGCGCAACTTTGCCTCCATTTAACCGATCCTGCATCTCTTACGGTTTCCGAAATCCCAATGATGAGCGTCGAATTCGAGCCACCCTGTATAAACATAATATAAAAACAATAAAAACACTACAATAAAATAACAAAAAATGTAAAAGTTGCCAACACAAAAGACAGTAAACAGTAAAGGAAGTGAACATACTTCCAAATTAATTTTCCAGAACCTGGCCAAGAATAGTTCTAAACGAGTTAAGACTTACAGAAAAGATATCGCAATGAGCCTGGATTTCATTATAACCAGCGCACATTCTATACAGAGGTGAATTTAGAAGGTTATTATTCCTTGCAACCCTCCGCTGATAAAAGGTGTTGGAACATCTAGGGATCGCTACAAAGTTACAGGCTCTTAATGTTTTTTTCAAATTATTGTTCTTATTACGATTGGTAATGTAACATAACATTAATGTTAATAAAAACAGAAATAAATAAATTAAAAAAAGGGTATTTAAGAGCCTGTAACTTTGATCTGATTGATAATACGAAAAAGTTGATAAGGACTTTTTATATAATTTTGGACACACTACCAATCTGCTATTTAAATTTTTTTCTCACATCAATAGTTTCCAAAAAAAGTCAAAAAATAGGTTATTTTAAATTCAGAGCCCTGTAAAAATTAAAAACTGAGGATAAAAATTTAACTCAATGAAATTTTTTGCACCAAATTTATTCTAAATAAGATTCATTTATTTATTTTTTGTTTGATCAGTTTGGCACACTCTGCTGTAGATAATAAGGAATAAATTAAAAAGTTAACAGTGCAATTGTCTACTTATCGTGCTTCCTTATTAACAGGCCTACATTTATGAAAAAAAATACGTAAAGTTATAGAGTTCTGTTATTTTAGCTGTTATGGCACCTGCTTCAACAGAATCACCAGAAGAAAATTTTGATGATGACAACTCTGATAGCGACCTTGATGTTGATTTAGCCATAAATGTGTCCAAGATTGATTCTGCTCAGGCCCATGAAATGAACAAGCATGGGCAACAGTTTGGAATGTCTGGTAATGACTTTTACTCATTTTTAACTGATGATATGGAAGAAGCCGAAAGTTATAAATTGGCTAAGGAAGAAGAGCATGAAAAAGCATTGTTTTCTGGACGAAAATCGCGAAGAGAGAGAAGGTTGGAAAAATTAGATATTTTGATTTATACATATAATCTCTTGGTAAAATTGAAAAGAAGTATTTTTATTAAGGGTAGATAGGTAGCATATCTCAGGAAGTAATGCTTATGAAATATTAAAAATGTATACCACTAGGGGGCGTAACAGCTATAGTTGTGTAAAAAATACATTTTTCTAGGGAATCACCCAGTTTAATTTGGAATAGTATATTATATAACTAAGGTGGAAAGTCAGCTATCATTTACCATAAATTTTTATATTATGTGCGAGGTAAATAATAGCTTTCTCCCCGAGATATATACAGAATTTTTTCCACTGCTAACATTAATTTTCTACTTTCAGTTGATAATTAAGTTTAAAAAGTTTCTGTCAATATTTTTAAAAATATAGAATTGTTTTCCTCACACATTAAATCCCTCAGGGCTACGCGCGTCAGGATATAAAATTCTCGGTAAATAATAGCTCACTTCTCACCCTAAGCATATAGTTCTCATTATTTACCTAGGTGTTTTTTTTATCATTATTTACCAATGGTGAGAAATATTAATTCTCGTTAGGGGAATGGAGTAAATAATAGCAATTTTTCAGGTTAGCAGTGAAAAAAGATACCCCGGTAATACTGTCAGAATCCTGCATCTTTTTGACTTATCACTTTCCTTTTTAGGGCGTAAAATAAGGGATGTAGTGAAGAGTGAAATTTTACTGGTTAAAATGCATATAATTTTGGTTTGCTTTACCAGAATTTAACAAACTTGGTTTCATTTTAGAGAGGTATCTACTGATTGGGAAAGAAGTCAACCCTGGTCATAGTATCTTTCATTGCTCTCGCTGAAGGGCGCTGTTTAATAAATTTAGAGTTTATATATATATATTTCTTTGAAATGTTTAATAAAAAAAAGAGCACCAAAAATACAAAAACCACATATTCATACCTTTATTTACTCAAAAGTTATTGCAAAAATAACGATTTTTACTAAATTTGTTATAAAAAATAATTGTATTTTATTTTCTTTTTGTGATCAAGCATGCCCTGACATATAAAACATATATTTTAACTTTATCTTTATTTTAATTTTTGCTGACAGTAATAATGAAAGTACCCACAAAAATAATAACCACGAAGCAGAACATTACTGCAGAATATTTGAAAAATGTTTTTGTAAAATTATACTAAAGAAATGTTTAGTTTTTAAATTTGTTTGTATCTAGTATTATTATTTTGAAATGTTAGTATTTAACCTAAACAGTAATATTTTTATCATCTTTTATATTCACTTAAGGTGGTTATGAACATTTGACAACTTTTAAAGGCTAGTCGTATACTTTCATAAAATGGTGGCATATTTTGTGTTTACCTGTCATGTTCATTTTTATCTCAGTAACTTTTATTCATCTTTTTAGAGCCCATAGGGAAAAAAGGCTTGCTAATAGAAAAATAAGTCCACCCAGTTATGCTGCAAAAGAATCTCCTACAAATCCTTCGTTGAGAGATGATAGCAAATCACCTTCAAGGACTCCATCGCCTGATGCAGGGAAAATAACTTATATAACATCGTTTGGAGGTAAGAAAACATTAACAAAAGGTTCATATATTTTTGACTAAAAAACTTGGTAATTATCTAGAAACTGGCCGCAACTCCGATTTTAAACAAATTTGGTGTAGAGGGGTTTTTGGGACGCTGATCACGAATCTAAAATAATTTTTGATCGGAAACGTTTTGTTTCCGAGATATCCATCATCAAAGTTGGTATTTAAACTAACCTTATTTTCACCTTATTCCCCCTTTTTTTGCACACAATTCGTGATTTAAAGCTAAAGTGGCCCGCGATATTTGATTTTTACCTTTTAAAACCCCGTTTTTATGTATTTTACACCTTTTATCAAAAAAATTGGGAAGGGTCCCTTTAAACGCAGCAAGCTATGCTGAGAACTGCTCCAGCGCATTTACCATAATTGAAAACGATTGAAAGTGAAGCTACGCAATTTAATTTAAAAAAGTGTAAAATACGTGGAAAATGAGGTTTGAAATGGTGAAAATTAAAAATTGTGTACCACTTTAATTTAAAATTAAGAATTGTGTGCAAAAGAAGGGGAAATATAGTGAAAATGAAGTTAGTTCAAATACTAACTTTGATGATGGATATCTCGGAAACGAAACGTTTCCAACTTAAAATTCTTGATTGATCAGCGCCCCAAAAACCCCGTATACCAAATTTGGTTAAAATCGGAGTTGCGGCCGGTTTCTAGATAATTACCAAAAACTTGATTTATTTTAGATGATGAGGAAGTTCCATCAAGTAGTAAACCGACCTATGCAGATAAAGTAAAATATGGAAAGTCCAAGAAACAAGAAAGTTCTGATAGATTAGTATACTTTGGTAGAAGAAGCCGCTCAAGTAGTAGAGAAATTTCCTTTAGTAGAAGAAGGAGATCCAGATCTCGAAGCAAATCTAGAAGATCAAGGAGTAGAAATAGAAAATCCAGGCAAGTATGGAATATTGCTGCCGTTCTTCATAAAGTTTTCGTATAATAACAAAGCCCCACAAAAAAATTAAAGTTGGTGATCTGAAGAACTAGACCATGGTATCTTTATGTTTTTGGGGTTGCTGAAACCGAATCTGGTGTGGGTTTGACCCCATCAGGCAAACTTCATTCAAGGTCAAATCATTAAAATTCATTGAAAATAGACCACAAACGAAACGTGATACCTTTATGTTTTTGAGGTTGCCTAATCCGAATCCGGGAGGGTCAATTTTACTATGAATTTGGATTTAGAGACCCAAAAACCCCAAGATATCTTGATTTTGGTGCATTTACAATAACTTCTGATGATTTGACCTTGATATGACCTCTATCCCAACCTCATAGGGTCAATTTGACCACGGATTCGGATTTAGGGACCCCGAAAACAAATATACCATAATTGTGGTCTATTTTCAATAAAAATTAACGATTTGACCTTGAAATGACCATGACCATGGCCTAATGGAATCAAACTGACCACGGATTCGGACTCAGCGATTCCAAAAACATAAAAATACCACGAATGTGGACCCTTTTCGATGTATGTTGATCTGACCTTGACCCTGACCTGATGAGGTCAAACCGACCCCAGATTAAGATTCAGCGACCCCAAAAACAAAAAGATACCATGGTCTGGTCTTTCGGAACTTCAACTTTTTTTTCCTTGTTGGGCTGTGATTGACCTTAAAATGACCTTGACCCTGACCTTATAGGGTCAAACCTACCCAGGATTCGGATTCAGCGACTCCAAAAACATTGAGATACCATGGTCTTGTCCTTTAAACCACCAACTTTTATTTTTTGTGGGGCTGTGTAATTACACAGAAAATGTCTTCAAATAAATAGCACAGTAAAAATATTTCACATTTAAATTAATTTGTTAATCACATTGTAGATCTAGAAGTAGATTAAAAAAACGGCTTCTGGTTACTCTAGGGAAAAAAGCAGGTCGCGTTCTCCACTGAAGCACAGGAAAACTAAATCAAGAAGTAGATCTAGATCAGCAAGAATTAGGAAAAGTTATAGTACATCTAGAAGTAGATCAAGATCACAGAGAAGTCGTTCACGAACTGTAAGGAGTAGATCTAAAAGTTCAAGAAGTAGATCAAGAGTTAATAGGAGCAAAAGTAGATCACGAAGTGGCAGTAGAAGAAGCAGAAGCAGATCAAGGCAAAGGTATCTAAGTAGAAAAATTAACTGGTTACTATACTATCGATAATATTTATGAATTTATATGTAAGAAAAATTCCTTTTTATGTTTTAAATCTTTGATTTATATAAAAAAATCACTTAAAATTAAACTAATTATGTATAAAAAAATGTTACATTATTTTCATATCAACATAGTGTGATCATTTTTAAATTTCTAATGCAAATAACCTCTAAAAGCTTTTATATCGTCAATGTAATTCACAAAATGCGCAACTCCATTTTTAATAATTTACAGAAGCATATTTCAAAGCAGAATTTTACAGTTAAGCCTCGGGCACGATACCCAGCGTAAGCGTCGATCGGCTGATTTAAGAAAACAAGTTCTTTTATTCTTGCATAAAGATCAAAGACAGAGCTCTGACATTTCCCGCTCAACGCTGGCCGCTGGTGCTGACGCTTAGTATCGTGTCTGAGGTCTATATGTGCTAGCATATATCTATAGTAAAAAAATATTTAATATGGAAAAACAAAATTAAAAATTGATGGATTGATTGTTTAAGTTAGATTTTTAAATTTTAACATCTGCTACAATTAAAAGCAGTTGAGCAGTTTTCTAATGATGTGGATTATATGGAGTTATACACTTTGCGAATTACAGTGAAAATATACAACTGTGTCTAAAGTCAGGACCCCTCTTCTAACTTTTGAATTGTTCGGTATTCTACCCACAATCATAATAAAAATAATTCTTTAAGAGAGGGTGTGTTCCCAGACCAACTCAAAATGGTTGTCATAAAATCCCTGCTAAAAAGGGTGATCCTGAAGTGTTTGACAACTATACGCCGTTTAGCGTCCCCCTGGCTTTTTCAAACTTTTTGAACTGGCAGCATGCAGCAGACTGATACCTTGCATGAAGCAAAGTAATTTGCTTTCTGATAACCAACATGGTTATTCAGATGGAAAGTTAACACAAACACCCACGTTTCAGTTCACTTACGGGATCCTTGAGCAGTTGGAGGACGATAAAGCGGCCATGGGAGTCTTTCTGGATATTTCCAAGGTATGGCCTTGACAGAGACCTACTTTTGACAAAACTTGAGTTGTACGGAATTAGAGGCAATGCATTAAAATGGTTTAAATCATACTTAACAGATAGAAGCCCAAAAGTAGTAGTAACAAAAGATAATATTGCAGCAAAATCTGGAAGTTTGCAAAATGACATTGGAATCCCGCAGGGTAGCATCCTGGGACCAATTTTGTTTATAATCTTTACCAATGACATAAACTTTGAAATTCCTAAACAAAATATTGCCCTAACGGCTTATGCATATGATACTAATATCTTAATATCTGGTAAAGAAATACCTGAAATTATGGAACAAACTAAAAATATTTCTCACAAACAAAAACCTTTATTGCGAACAATTTAAAAAATGTTATATAGGGAAAGTTGTAGAAATGTCTTTAGAGAAAAAGCTATTCTTACAATTTATGGTTTGTACATATTTCATACAATAATGTTTTTTTTTTATAAAAATAGAAATAGTTTTAGGGTGGAAAGTAATCATAATTATAACACACGTACAACAGAGGTAAATTACCCAATTCATCACCATTGTTTTAAAGAGGACCATAGAGGCATTCATTTCTACAACAAGTTACCGAATAATATTAAAAGTACACCGACTTTAAAAGAACAGCAAAACAATTTTTAATATAAATAGAACCCTACTGTGTGAAGACTATTCAGAGAGACAATAGTAAATGTCATTTTTTTTGTTGACGTTATTTCTTTTTATGTTTATGTATGATCAGAAATAAAGAGTTATTCTATTCTATTTTATTCTTTCATGACAATTTCAGAACTTTAGTAAGACAACATAAATAAATTTGTAAGCAAAATAACAGATGTAAATGTCAAACTTGAGAGTTGGGCGCCATTTTAAAAAGAAAAATTAATGGAAAGGACTTATGCTACATCATTTTAAAACTCCTGACAAGTACTTTATAACCCTAGAATATAAAGTCAATACCTTTAACTACTACAAAATAGTGGTACTTTAAAAATTACCCAAATACCTGATTTGGATGGCCATATTTCCAAAACTAATAAAGTTAGATATACTTAATGTTATAATTTGTTAAAGCTCCTTTAAATATCTTTTTAATGGTAATATTGGTGTTAATATACAGGGTAGGTAAAAAGTATATATTTTTTAACTACGCACCCTGTGTATTATATTTTAATTAAAAAGATCTTTAAAAAACTTTAATAAAACACCAAATTACATACAGACTGAGCACAAATGGGGTTAACAAAAGGAAAAATGGACCAAAAATTTTATTTTTCAGAAAAAATTCTTGCTAAAAAATTTTGCTTGTAAAAAAAATAGGATTCATAAAGACAAATATTGATTTTGTATACAGGGTTAGCAAAAACTTTAAAAACATGATTTTTCTCCAAGAGTAAACTACCTTTATTTTTCATTTTGAAGCAAACTATCATTTAGAGAATTTATTTAGAATAGCATTTTGAATGACTATTTGTCTGAAATGTTACAGGGTTATCAAAAAGTTTCATAAAACTGCTTTTGGAGTTATCAGAAATGAATTATTTTAATTTTTTTTTAAAATAAAATGATTTAAGAAACTTTCATAAATTGCTTTTCAAACACCTATCTTCTCCAAATTCCTACACAACACAATCTTTTAGATGTAAATGAACGTGATCAAGGTGTTTTCGCTAAATTATAGAGTTTAACCAAATTTTGTGTTGTTGTTTTTATCAACTAAAAACATTATTCTAAATATTTTTTCTTATGACATTTTGCCTAAAAATAAAAAATAAAGGTTCTTTACTCTTGGAGAAAAATCATATATTTTAAGGTTTTGTAAAAAAAATATAATCAACATTTTTCTCTTTGTGAAACAATTTTTTTTACAAGCAAAAATTTTTGAGAAGAATGAGTTTTTTCGAAAAATAAAGTTTTTGGTCCATTTTTCCTTTTGGTAACCCCATCCGTGGACAGTCTGTATATCTAACTTTATTAGTTTCGGAAATATGGCCATCCTAAGAAGGTATTCAGTTAATTTTTAAATACCGCCATTTGGAGTAGGTAAAGGTATTGACTTTATATTCTAGGCTTATAAAGTTTCTTTTTCTTGTCCAAAATTCGGTTTATGTTGTCTTATACAGAACTCAAAGTTTCTCGCCTTTAGACGCGCACTGTATAAACTAATAAATGGTACCATTTTAGGATAAAATCATACCGTCGTCGATCTGTATCATCTTCATCTCTATCAAGCAGTTCTAGTTCCTCAAAATCAAAGTCTAGATCGAAATCTCGTTCTCCGAGTTTGAAAAGAAGTACAAGCAAAAGTAAAAGCAGAAGTCCGAAAGCTCCGTCGCCCCCCGAATCGTTCCAAGATATTACGGAAGGAAAAGAAGTGATGAGAGCTCTACCGAATCTAGCACTTCTGATACAGAGAGCAATCAGGATGTCGAAATGAAACCGGCTTTTCCGTAAGTTATAATGATAATAATAAGTATGTTTCACCATAAGGTTAAAACATAAAGGGAAATAACGTCACAAATAAAATACAATAATGCTGCCATATTACTTACAAAAAAACATATCTTTACAAAAATATCTACAAATTTCTAACAAATTCAAAACATTTGGCGACATTGTAGGGTTCAATAGTTACTAACAAATTAAACATTTGTTTTTCAATTAATATTATCAATATCTTTATGTCCATAGGCAAGTGGTTAAATCTTATATATAAAATTCTCGTGTCACAATGTTCGTTCCCGTACTCCTCCGAAACGGCTTGACCGATTCTCATGAAATTTTGTGAGCATATTGAGTAGGTCTGAGAATCGGCCAACATCTATTTTTCATACCCCTTAGTGATAAGGGTTGTCCACCCTTAACATTTTTTTAATTTTTAGGCTAGAAATTACTTAAAAATTATTTATATGGCAAAACAACGTTTGCCGGGTCAGCTAGTAACTTTATACAATTACACTACTAGCCCCTGGGCCAGTAATGAAATTAACTTTATGATGTTAACACTTTTTAATCCTTTTTTGGGGGATTAAAAACACAGGACACATTTTTTTATCTTTGTGGCATTTTACAAAGGCTTATGCCTAAAAACCAGTGTACCATGAGTGTCGGGTTATTAGATGCTTAACCCACCCTTTCCCCTTTTCCGTCAACATTGTCCAAGTACTAAAACATGCAATTTTTTGCATTTCACAGCACCTTTCCTCTATTATATAAACTGTCTTCCAGGATAGGTGTTACAAGAGGACAAAGGGACCAAAAATTTGTGAATTTTAAAACGAAATTTTGGGAACACTGTTGGCACGATGTAAAACTAAAAAATATAAAATTTTACTCCAATTTGTATTATACACGGCGAGTTATAACTAAATATATGAAAATGTCCAGGAATATATTTTTTTAATAGCACACAATTCTATAGGTAAATGTTGTAAAGAAATGAATTTTATGTCAAAATTTGAAGTTAGAGCATGAAAGAAAACAATGTTATGGTTAATTTTTTTGCATGCACCTAAATATTGTACAAAATGAAGCAAAATTTAAAACTCATATTAATTTTAACTGTATTTTTTTAATTCATACCTATAAATTTTAAAAAGTTTTAATGGGTAATGTCAAGGATTGACAAAAATAAGTTTTGCTACTTTAATTCTTTAACTTTAAATTTTGACATAAAATTTAATTCTTTACAACATTTACTAATACAATTTTGTCATATATTTAAAAACTGCACCTTATTCTTTGTCATTTTTCATATTTTTAGTCATTAGTATATTACCAATCGACGTAAAATTATGTACTTATTGGTGTTGTGGACCATGCGACCAGGTTTTCAAAAGGACGTTTAAAAATTCCAGAACTTTTAGTCCATTTGTCCTCTTGTAACACCTGTATGTACATATAAGTTAACTCTTACTAAGTTTAAGACAACCTTTATAATTATTTTATTTTTGTAATATCTATTATCATTTGAAATATTCAGCTTTATTACATTATCACCATGTAATAAGTATTCTTTTGTTTTAGGGTCTCCAGCGACTCTAAGTACCGATCTGGTAATAATTCTGGCACTGTGTCCAAAGTCAGTAAGAACTTCAAAGACATTCGTAACCTTTTTAAACTCATAAATTATTTCATAATATTTAGACAAGGCTTGTATTAATTTAATATTTCATCAGGATATTATTCATAAGCATATTTTTTTAATCATTTTTAGAAACCAACTGCCGCCCTGACAGTTATAGAGCGTCTAAAATTAAAAAGACAAGCTTTGATTAACAAGCAATGTAAGTTGTTTTAAGCAAGTATTTTAAAGAATAGACTTTGACAGTTGTACACAATAATTTTATTATATCAATTATTGTTAGTATTATAAAACTGTATATTTAATAAAAAGGTGTGATAATTTCGATTTTTCTTTTTTAGTTAAAAAGGATAAAATTGCGGAGGTACAAAAGTTGGAGAGAGAAAAACAGGAGCAACAGACTAGAGAAGATGAACTAAGAGAAATGGCAATTAAGTTGCGTAGAAGGTATAAATATATATTTTCTTTTCAGACAAGGTCCGGCAATAGGATTGAACTTTTTAATGGGCCACTGTAAAGGTACCAAAAAATATATTTCGACTTATTGTTACTAAAACTAAAAATATTATTCTGAAAATTATTTGAAACACTTTTAGTTTTCAAAAATCACATTCTTAAGATGACCACCGCCTTCTTCAATGCCCTGCTGCAAATTGGAATAGAAATGGAGCTTAACACGCATGAGTAGATCTACGTTTATGTTTATCAAATGTATCCCTTCACAAATTCTTTCATTTGAGTTGAGGAAGTGTTTAAGGACGATTAAAAAACACTTTATGCTTTGCATTTCTTGTTGGAACGTTAGCACGCACTGGCAAATTAAATCTACGTCGAAAGTTTCTCTGAGTTTGCACAATGGACTGCGTCAGGATAAACGATTTTACAGCTAACATTTGTTGATTGTTTGGCTAATTTGCCATTGTAACACAAAATCTTTAACAGTAAACTTCAGTTTTATCACTATTTGTGATTTGTCAAATAAACAATATTTCCATGGCAATCTTTTCAAAGTAGTTTAATTCTATTGCCGGACCTTGTATTAGTTTAAAAATATATATTTTTTTATTGGTTATAATTTCTAGGGAAAATTATCATTAACTTAAAAAATAAATTCTTAAAAAAATACAGCGTGTCTATTTAAGTATGCATTATTAGATTAGAGTCATTTTTTGTTGTTAATTCGGTTCAAAACATTTTAAAAACATTACATTTCCTTGCTAAACAGTGACGTCATCTACGTCACGTATTTAACCGGGTATGAATACATCTCGGACAATGGTTTAAAAACAATATAGTTATCCTTGTCGGGCGGGAATATGCATTGAACTCATTAAAAACTTTGTTTTGGTAATTTTTTGTAAACTTTTACCAAGAATGTAAATGGCAAGTGAAAAATGTGTATGTCCGGTGTAAACTAAAGTACATATTAACCCTAAAAAATAAAAATATAATCATAACCTAAAAGCTTATTGGGCTATGTCGCAACGGTTTGAAAACCTACATTTTCTTGATTCTCATATTTATATTGTCATTTTCGAATACAGTTTGAACCACTCCGACGACTGCGTTTAGCAAGAAAATTTGATTAAATTAAATTAGCTTAAAGATGGTTTGTAATCCTCTAACACTGCAACCTGCTCAGGTTTATTTTGTATCCTCCATCCCTATGTTAGAGCACACTATCCAAGCCGGTCTTTATAATCAGGCTCTACAAGCTTGAAACTGGCTCCTTGGTAAATGTTGCTGCTTTAGCTTTTTCCTCACCCAGCCTTGCAAACCTCAGACGACAAAGGGCTTCACGATAGCACCAAATGTGTTCAGCGGTTTCTTCTTCCTGGCAGAACCTGCATAGGTTTTCTTCTGCCAGGCCTATTGTTTTCAGGTGTTTATTCAGTCGGCAGTGACCTGTTAATTGACCCACTATAATTCTTACTGCCTTCCGCTCGTCGAAAGTCTTTCGTAAATTCCGGCAAGTATGCCTTTATGAAGTTTTTCGCCTGACGCTGTTCTGGTGTTCTTATCCACCAGTCTTGGGATTCCCTCATGATCCATAAACTAATAGATGACCTTACTTGGCATGACGGAATACTACAGTAGGGCTCGGGGCCTACCATTGCCCTGCCAGCACCCTCCTTTGTCAGTTTATCGGCTTCCTCATTGCCCTGGTGGCCCTCATGGTCTGGTACCCAGGCAATGGTAAGCTTGTTGGACGCACCCACCTCTTCTAGGGCGGTTACGGAGTCCTGCATCAGCTTAGAGCTGATCTTGCAATAAATTACTATGGTTTTACCCATGTAACGTCTTCTGATTTCCCTAGCACATTGTTCTATGGCTACAATTTCCGCCTGGAACACTGTAGGGTGTTGTCCGAGACCGATGTTTATTTTCGTCCTCGGTTTGTCTCCATATATATACCTGCGCCGACTCCTTGGTCGGTTTTGGAGCCATCTGTATACCAGATTAGGTCAGCTTTAACGAGAGGACCTGCCTCCCAGTCCTTTATATCTGGTATAATTGTTTGAAAACCTTTGTTTAGCCAATAGCTTGGTACCATTTTGTCCGAAGGCATCTCACACAGTGAGTTGACTTCTTGGTTCTCCTTGAATCTCCATTGTATGGCCCTTTCCTGCCTTATAATAGGACTCTGGCCTTGTTTGAGACGGTATTGTACCACTTTCACTTCACCCTGTATGAATATGTGAAGTGGCGGTAGGTTAAGCAGCACTTCCAGAGCTACAGTAGAGGTCGTTTTCATGGCCCCCGTTATACATATACAAGCAAGTCTTTGTATACTTTGTAATTGCCTTGTTGGCGTCTTTTGTAGCGTCTTTGCACCCCAGGGAATTGAACCGTAGGTTAGTCACTTTGTACATCCACAGGTTCATCTTCGGGCTGAGTCCCCAATTTTTGCCGCAAAGTCTTCGGCATCTACCCAGGGTAATTTTTGCCTTCTGAGAGACTTTGCTTAGGTGTGGTCCCCAGGTCAATTTTTGGTCAAGATGACTCCTAAATATTTGACCTCTTTTGAAAAGAGGATTTTCACTCCGTTGAGACTGGGAGGTCTTAATCCTTCCAGCGCCCTTCTTTTGTGAAAGGGACGGTTATTGTCTTATGAGGGATGACTAAAAGTCTTTCATGTTTGCACCATTCATCAACGATGTCTACGACGTTCTGCATTCTGCCTGATATGTTTCCTAGATGACCCACACTGACCACAATGGCCAGGTCTTTCGCATACCCCAGGCAGTTGTACCTTTCACCAGTCAGTTTGTTAAGAAGTTCACCTACCAGGACTGCCCAATATAATGGCGATAAAACGCCTCTCTATGTGCAGATCCTCCCCACTCTAGCCTCCATTGTTACTGCGCCTAGGGTGGATCTAATGACCCTATTCCTTAGGCTGTCTTTGATTCAGTTGCAGACCGTGTCAGGGATACCTTTGTTCCTTAGCGCGTTCATAAGTGAAAAAGTTGGTACGTTGTTAAACGCGCCTTCTATGTCCAAGAATGTCGCCAACGCCACCTCCTTATCGTCAATTGACTTGGCCAGAAGTCTGTTGAGATCGTCTTGTGCTTGATCCACAGACATTCCTGGTTGGTATGCGTATTGACGCTTGTTTAGAAGATTCCCTTTGAAGGTGTGCTCTCTGATCTATCTATCCACTATTTTTCCAGCACTTTCAGCAGGAAAGAGGATAGACTTATAGGTCTATATAACTTAGGTGTTCTGTCTAAGGATTTGCCTACCTTGGGTAGGTAGATCACCCTTGACTTTTGCCATATTTTGGATATGTCGCCCCAGGCTACATAGGCTCTAAAGATTGTGCATAAGTGTGGCATTAGAATGTCACACTGGGAAGATTCCATCTAGGCCGGGCAATTTGAACGGCTGAAATTCGCCCATTTGATGGAATTGTAGTTTACCACCTCAGCTGTTTTTTTCCAATTCAGTTTCTTCGGGCGTTTCGGCCTCTCAGTGGGTTGAATTACCTTTGTTGAATTGGTGATTATTGAAGAGCCTGGGAAATCTATCTTTATTAGCATCTCCAGACTCCCCTCCGTTGTGCTCATGTATGAGCCATCTTTGGTACATCCTGAAAATAACAATTTTAGTAAACTATTTAAATTTTGCAACTAATTGTTTCATACTAAGTTGGAAAATTTGAATATTTTATTAAAATTGTGATTTTTCGGGACGTACCAAAGTTAAAAATATCTCTCCTCCTTATTTTACAAAAATAACATAATTGGTTTTGCCATCTTACCACAGATTTTTTGGCAGTGGTATACGAGGTATGTCAAAAAATATTAATTTTGCTCAAGAGGGAAGTATCCTTATCTTTCGTAATATTGAAATTTTTTTATTAAGAAAAAATGTTTACGATTAAAAATAACATTCAAATATGCAAACTGGTTCATTTTCAAGAGGCTTTTTTATGCGTTAATGGTGAAAATTTTTTCGATATTGTAAAAATAAGGGTACTTTCCTTTTGAGCTAAATTTATATTTTTTGACATATCAGAACTTTTTATAAAGAATAACTTTTTTTGTAAAATTAATAATAACAAAAAAATTCATATGGTGCAAACTTAAATAGGCATAGTTAGGGATCCCTGGACCATTTTTCCAAATCATTTCTAACAGGGGTAGCAGAAGGGTGTTGATTTGACAGATATCAAAAATTTATTACAAACAGGGTTTTTTTCTGTTAATTTTCAAAATAAACCGAAAGAAAATTTGTCCTACAAAATGTAAGATTTCCCCTACTACAAACATGTAAGGTTAATGTCTTGAAAAATAACTACTAACCAGCTGATTTTATATGTTGATTAAATAATATTTATTGATTTAACACCCACATTGTCTTACAAGTTGCGTGGTACGTCATCCTGGTTTTTTGATATTTATCAAATCCAAATATTGAATTTTTGCTACCCCTGTATGCTACCACCAACGAGAATCGTAAAGAAAATTAGCTTGTTAATAATGACTTGAAATATGGTCTAGGGATCCCTAACACGCTTTACAATTCAGTAAAAAAAAATATATTTTTTTAGATTAAAAGCGGTAAAAGAATCGCCGATAATATACAGGGAGATTCAAATTATAATTTTTTTGTAGCAGTAAGTATATTTTGTTGTTTTTAGGCAAAGGGAAAAACGGCATGCCTATGATAGAAGTTCTAGTTCAGATTCAGAAAAAAGTAGCGTCTCCCAAAAAAAGGAAAAAGCAGTTCCCTCGAGAAGTAGGGATAGAGACTCTAGCAGAAGTGATCGGGATAGGCGCGAAAAAGACAAAAGAAGTAGAAGTAGAGAGAGAAGTAGGCGGGATGACCGACCAGGCCGACCCAGATCTAGAGATAGAGATAGGAGGTCAAGGTCAAGATCAAAAAGGAGATATGACAGAGATAGAGATGAACGGAATAGCAAAAGGCCTATATCCTTGGATAAAGAAACTACAAGAAAGCTGGTTGATTATTAGGAAATGTAACACTGCATATTATGGTTTAAAATTTGTAAGGTATTTGACTTAAGCATTTAATGCAAAGTCTAAAGTCTTGTTAACTAACTTAGTTATTTTGCATATTATTAATATAGGTTGATCTGTACTTTTACGGCAATAAAGTAATTTCAGGAGATATTAGATGTTTCTTTGTAGTTATAAGTTTAGTATCATAAAAGCATGGGGTAGTTTGTTCCCCATTGCAAGAAAAAAATATTGTTAAGGAAAAACTTCAATTTATAAAATCACTGTCTTGTTTTCTACAAAAACAGGTCATTTACTTTTTGCTTTCATAACTTCGATTGACCTAAACGAGGGGCTACCATATTTTGTTTAAGAAATTACAAAGACGTATATTCGACTGCATTTGCAAAGCAGGCTACCGTACTTTTAATTCACAGAGAAGCATAGTCGACTCTAGTTGCCAACCGAGCTACCGTAGTTTAAAGTACGGTACCTCCATTCCAACTGCAGTCGATTATGTTTCTCTTTGAATAAAAATACGGTAGCCAGCTTTGCAAATAAATGCAGTCCACCTATGCTCAAACTTCGACTATAAAATCATGTGTTAACGTACTCCTATAAAGTTTACTACTATTTGTGCCTAATTTTATTAAATTTGGTCGTTGTTTTTTTAACAACCAAATTTAGGTTTGTTTTCTTGCTGATTGGTAGAAAGGGAGCGGCCGGCAGTTCACATAACACCCAACTTTAGGTGTTGTTATGTGGCGATCTTCTCAAACCAATCGGCACGTTCAAAGAAACATTTGCCTCTCTCCTCGTCGAAGCAACAGAGAGGAAACATAATACTAGTGCCTTTCACCCTCACGCAAGCTCTTCGCGTGTCAAAGCGGATTTTTGGGAAAGACTGTCTCTAGGAGATGTATGCTCTAAATATTATTAGAGTGTTTGTGCCAATACAAGAAAAGAAGAAGTTGAGGGGCGAGGTTAATTCACCTTGAGTTAAATCTAGAGGTCAAATTACCGCTGAGGTGAGAGGCAGGACGAGTTCCCGAAGAAAAAAACATTTCTTCCTACCTAAGACATAATAGGTATGATATTTATGTATATTTATAGGGTTTTAAAGTTTTATTTATTAAATTGTACCATTTACATAAGCTTAAGTTACTAACAATTAAAAAACAATGGTTAAGAAAGTCTGTTAATTACTTAAATCTTATGATACCGATGATAATACATACTTATTTTTTTTAATACCTTTTTGGCACTGCCTACATCGATGTACATTCTCTAATCTAAAACAGTCACAGGAATTCATATTATTATACCTTTAATTAATGTATTTAATGTCAAAATGGCATATTGTAAGGCATTTGATGTTAATCTAGGAACAGTTAGTAATTTATTTAAGTTCTTATTTTACAAAAATTAGCATTTTATCTTACCAAATTATTAAGTATGAGGGTGGTTATAAATCTTATTGCGAAGTTCCATTTAGCTCAACTTTCAAAAGGAACACTTAGTTTTGCAATCAGATCTTCTGAAGTATATTGGTATTCAAATATTGTAAAATTATTTTTGTTGTAAAAAATTTAGGATCGTTACTATTATACCTTTTGTAGTGCAACAAGATGGGTCGCAAGTTTGTAGTTGGTGGCAACTGGAAAATGAATGGCACAAAATCCCAAATCAATGAAATTTTGGGTTTTTGAAAGCTGGACCTCTTAATGCTGATACAGAAGTTATTGTAGGTGTACCTGCAATATACTTGGACTATGTTAAGTCTAATGCTCCAGCTAATGTTGAAGTTGCAGCTCAAAACTGTTATAAAGTAGAAAAAGGAGCATTTACAGGTAATAAAAATAATTTCATATATAAATAAATAATATTACCATGTTTATATTGTTGCTATATTTTTTTTAAAATAAATATATTTTTAGATAATAATAAAAGCAATAGGTAGTAGGGTATTTGGTTTACAATTTTCAGGTTTATATATTTCTTTCTACACTTTCAAATATAGGGTACCAACCTTATTAAACCAATTTAGGGTCAGTACCCTACACCTAATTTTTAGTTTTTGAATTAATCATATTTGACAATTTTTTACTAGATTTGGTGGAAAAGTAATTGTAGTTATTTAAAATACAAAAAGAAATCTGTTTTGTACTATGATTTTAAAAAGCTTTCATATGCTCTATACAGGAAAATAAAAACAGTGAAAATATTTGTTATAAACAATTTAAACTAAAATAATAAAAAAAACTTTGTGGGCATAAAAATACACCTAATATTATATATGTATATATGTATATATATATATGTATATATATATATATTAAAAATATTTTACTCCCTTAAAGACAGTTAAAAGAAAAAACGTCCTGCTTCTATGCTATCCACCACGACTCTCCCAGACCGGTTTCTGCCTGCCTTACAGGACTCCTCAGTGAGGCTGTATCGAGTCGTGGTGAATAGCATAGGAAACCAGCGTCCTCTTATTAGACAAGTTTCGTTGTCCAGCGGTAGGATATTAAATCCTGCCGTTGATGCCTCACTGAAATCGCATTCAGTAAATACGAGCATCAATTGTAGCGGGGTGGTTATGTATGTTGCAGTAGGAAAATTCCTACTGTCTAAGGTATAATAAAATATTTACCTTCTCAAAGACAGCCAAAGAAAACGTCCCGCTCATGCCAATCACGACTCGCTCGCCTACAGGATCAGTGAGGTTGTATCGAGTCGTGGTGAATAGCATAGGAAAAATCAGCGTCCTTTATTAGACAAGCTCTGTCCAGCGGTAGGATATATACTGAATGCGATTTCAGTAGGGGCATCAACGGCAGGATTTAATATCCTACCGCTGGACAACGAAACTTGTCTAATAAGAGGACGTTGGTTTCATGCTATTCACCACGACTCGATAGCCTCACTGAGGAGTCCTATAAGGCAGGCGAAACCGGTCTGGGGAGAGAGGTCGTGGTGGGATAGCATAGAAAAGCAGGACGTTTTCTTTTAACTGTCTATGAAAACATTTTTATTATACACCAAGACAGTAGGGAATTTTTCTCCTTTTGCTTTAATATATATATATATATATATATATATATATATATATATATATATCCTATGTCCATTAACTCTTTGAGGAGCAGTAAAAACCAAGAAATAGATGCCCTAGTGGAGCGGATTTTTTTATTTTAAAAATACAAATATAATAATATCTAACACTTTAAATAGATATAAAAAGATGTTTTGTGTATATTTTCTCGTTTTTTTTTATTTTACCTTTTATGGGGTGGTACACTTTTTATACCACCAAAAAATACCATTTTAACTTACAATTAAAAAACCAAGCAAATAGATTTTTTATTTATAAATATGTAAAAAACATCAAAAAAGTAGGGTTTAGAATAGCCCTTATAAGATCTGGCAAGCCATTTTTTTGTAAATATATGTGGAGGAGTAGGCTTAGAAATATTGAATCGTACTGGAGACTCTTAGTATTTTACTGTTATTTCAGAATCATGCAATTCTGTACCATAATTTTTTTGTACTTCCAAAAGAGGAAAATTATAATTACATCTTATTGCTGTCTGAAAAAATTATTTGAATATTTTAGGATACAGACATAGATTCAAGCTGTAATTCTTTTTCAATGTCTACAATATCTACTTTAAAATCAATATAGAAATGTAATATGGTTCTTCCATTTCATACCAATGTTCTTACTCCCTATAAGAGTATGAATCAATCGAACAAGGTAATTTATTGTCTGGTAATAATAAGATTTTTTAAAATAAAGAAAAATCCAAAGTCAATTTAAATATAATAAACAATTATCTTTTTAGTATTATTACATTAGAGCCCACCCAAGTGGAGTATATTACTAAAATAAAAGAAAATATACAATAATTTTAACTTTCTTTACTTATATTTTCAACATTAAAAGACGCAGAACAGTTGTCAAGAACCTAACTGATTTCGTTTCGTCATGCTGTTTTAATTAACCGATTTTTGCTCAGAATATCCTAAAAGCATTAACATGAGTCAAGAGTCAAAGAAATCTTATTTAAATTGTTTTTATGTGCTATAAAATGGCTCTTACATATAAGTGACCTGTTTTTATAGTCAAAAAGGCATAAAAAATGGTAACGGTATCTTCAATATACTACTTTCAGCTTAATTTGGAATTAAGAATAAAATATTTAATTTATTCCTGAATTATTAAGGGATTTTAAAGGACTCTGTAGATTGATAGAATTAAAATCTATTTCTATTTTTTATGAATCTTTGAGACAACCCACAAAGGCCTAATGGCTAAGTACCATTCATAGGTACTGGATCTTTAGTAGAGTCCGACCGAAACTCACGTGGTCAATTATAAAATACCTTAAATTACTGATTTGGGGCGTTCTTTTTATTATTCTGCATTAATAAGGGACATGTTTTGTTTTAATAATCTAATAAAAATATAATTATTTTTTATGATTTTTTAAAATTTAGAGTGTTACCACAAAAAACGAAGTTAGGCGAGCGCGCACGACAACTTCCGAAATTTAGGTCAGACACTAGTTTTTAGATGTTTAACTCATTTTTTCCTTAGTTTGTCAACGTTGTCCAAACTCAGTGGCGGCTGGTAATGGCCAATTTGGTGGGCACACCCGCACCATTGTTAAATAAACTAATTTTTTTTTAAATTGTTGATTAATACAGTCTATAAAATCACTTTTACCCGTGATTATATGGTAAATAGTAAAATAAAACTATTTACCATATAATCACTAAAAATACTATAATTACATATAATATACATACAAATTTTTTTGTTTTTAAATTGAGCAATTCTATAAACTACTTATCAAGGTGTTCATCTTATCTCTCCTTTTATCAAAGCTCAAAATATATAATACAATTATACTACCACATTTTAATAATTGTGCAACTATTTTATATATGCTAAATTAAAATGAATTAAATAGATTGCAAAAATCACAAAATAGGGCTATGAGACTGATTTTGTATGCTCCAAATATACTTCTATTATAAGAATGCATCACTGCTTACAGTGGTTGCCATTCTCCCAGTACTTTAAATATTGCGTTTTAGTGTTTATATTTAAAATTAAATTGGGACGTGTCTTCTTATCTCATTAATAAGTTGACTTATAATTGTGACGTGCACTCTCATAATACAAGACAACAAAATGATTTCTTCATTGCACCAAAAAGTAAGAAAATTTTTTCAAAATTCCCTTTTTGTCAAAGGTTTGGATGCATTCAATAAGTTACCCCAAGAATTAAAGAACATCAATTCTTGTATTACTTTTAAAACACAACTTAAGAAATATTTCCTAATAGAGTGCAAGATTTGGTAAAATTTTATATATTTGAAATTGCATCTTTTACCTATTTTTATTTATACATATATTTTCTATAACATTATTAAAACTATATTGTAACATTTATAATTAGTACAAGTTGCTAAATAACGAACTTAATAATAATAATAGTGCGGGTGTGCCCATCAAATTAGCTATCACCAGCCGGCACTGTCCAAACTTAACATTTAATCTAAAATACTTTTTTCGCCCTTTCGGGTCTTCCACCTAGATCGGATCACCGCAACCCTAGAGGCTTATTGTCCCTTGAGCCTACTCCTCATTCACACGCCATTCATTTCATAACTTAGATTGTTGCTGCTTGGGCCGTCCGCTAGCGCGAAATGTAAAATACTTGATCTATACTTTTAAATAAGTGCTAACATCATTTTCTTCACCAGGAGAAATTTCGCCACTTCAACTTAAAGACATTGGTGTCAATTGGGTTATCCTTGGGCACTCTGAACGTCGCCAAATTTTTGGAGAATCAGATGACCTTATCGCAGAAAAAGTAGCTTTTGCTCTTAGTAATGGCTTGAAAGTCATCGCTTGTATCGGGGAGACTTTGGAAGAACGTGAAAGCGGTAAAACTGAAGAAGTTGTGTTCAGACAAACACAAGCTATTGCTAATAAAGTTAAAGATTGGTAAGTCAGGGTTACTTAGCAGCTTTGGATAGACAGCTATTCAGAACTTACACCTTAAAATTATAGAAAATACTTGTTTTTTTAAATGTGGTTTATTGGATAAGGAGAAGGTGGGCATATGTATTTTCAACCAAGTTTAGAGCATGTACTTAAAAACACATGTAATTTTGACCAGAAGTAGAAGAGTATGGGTTATCTAATATGTATTTTTAACCAAAAGGATGCAGGCGATATTCAAGAATATGACACATAATTCCTATTAATGTCATGATTACCGTATTTTTACAGTAGATCAATTGTAAAAAAAAACAACTTTAAAGATTTTTATATTTTCTTGATTTAAAGATTTAATAACTAACCAGAACTACTTTATGCGTTGGTTGCAAATGAAATAATGTGAAGACAAGGTAGATTTGATGCTATTAAATTAGACATATTTTTAGGGTATTAGATATTTAATTTATTAATGTGTAGGTAAATCTAATTATAAACATTTTATGTCCAGTAGATCCTTGAAAATGTACTTTTCCTTAGGGGTGGTCACATAATATTGCCAATGCCGTGTCGCTGTTTTGAGGCCAGTATGGAGCGTCGGTAATGTAGTAGGCGTACTTGCGCAGTTCGCAAAACTTAATTTGTAAATATTTACTAAGCAGTACCAACTTTAAAATTATGCTATATTAAATAAATTAATTAGGGATTTTAATTCAACTAATTTATCACACACGCCACAAAACAACCCTAAACCATATATACCAATCATAATAAACTGGACAAATCAATAAGGATGTTTCCGATTATTCAGTAACTTAGTATAACTTTGTTTGTTCCTAACGTTTTTATTTGTTCATTTATTTCTTTAATGACTATTTGTACTTGTTTGTTACCGATAATCTGTGCATTATGTATTATATACCTACTTGTTTTTAAGTTTTAAGTCTTATTTTATATTTACTATTTTATATGACATATATGTAAAACTTGTAATGTTTATTGACATTAATTAATAAACTGAAACTGAACTGAAACTAAACTAGAAATAATTCAAGAACACACGCCGAACGCCACCAGAACTCCGGCTCTCATCAAGTATGACCGACAGCACGCTGACAGTCTTGGTGTTAACATTGGTTACCACGACAACCCATAAATTATCGATATTGCGCAAGCGCGACCGTACATTAGATTTGCCCATACTGGCGTCATTTTATGATTTGGCGGCGACATACAGTGTTTATATATTTGTTATAAATATATGTGGGGGTCGTCCATTAACATGGGGAAAAAATTACTTATTAACATCACCAGTGAGGAGGGAAAGATATCACGTATATTTTTTTGTTGAAAAGCTTGCATTATTTATAAATGTCTATCTGAATATTTTTATAACGGTTTTTTATTTTCTAGCATAAAATTAGATTTAAACTTACTTTTATTTAAAGATAATAATGTAAAATAATAATAATAATGATAGTATATTCTGTACCAAAAAAAAATACACAATAGGAAATGGGGAGGGGGTTAGTTTAAAACCTCACCAAGTATCACTAGGGAGGAGGGTGGTCAACATTTTATTTAAAAAACATCATGTGATTAATGGACTTCCCGTTATCTAACCCTTTTCTTGGTCAGGTAGTCCTAGTCGACCTACATACCTCTACCACATTTTATCAAATGCTTGTTGGCCTCTGGCATACTTACGACCAATAAATGTAATTTGGGGAGACTAAAATAATAATTTTCTTACTAAAAATTTCACAATAAGGGTTTAGTGACAGTTCCTAATTTTTTTCTTTAATAGGAAGAATCTAAAATTTAAAAAAGGTAAATTATCATTAAAATTATTTACTTAATGATAAACTTTGCTGAGAAATTCATTTTTTATTAGATTCAATATTAAAAAAAAAAATGCACCACATGTATAAGTATAATTATAGTAAACTTTTTTAGTTGTTTTCATATTTATATTTTATAAAACGGGGGATAAAACTAGAGTATTTATCAACACCTTTCCTTCTTAGGTAACTATTTAGGTGGGAAATTCGACTTCCTAAATTTAGGACGTACCTAAGCCTTTTTAGGGAGAGATTTGGGTGTGTGAAGACAAAAACAACACCTAACTTTAAGTTTTCTTTACCAAACTGAAACCCTAAAACATTGATGGAAATGGGCATAATAACTCTGAGTTGACACGCATGAGCCATTTTGATGATTTTTATCACATACAAAATAAAATATATAAATAATTTCAAGAAAAGACATAAACGCACATTAAGAACGTACTGACCAAATAGTGAAGTAAATAGCCGTGGCGAACGCGAACTTTTTGATTTCAAAGACACGGGATATCGCGCGTTTTCGGTACAACTGATAAAGTCGCACTAAACTAGTAACTTAAAAAAAAACTGTTTTTATATATTAAGTCGTTTAAAAACTATTTTAAAACCTATTAATGTTGTGTAATGTAAATAAAAATTGCAACATCTCAATAGACTGCACTGCCCATACTCGTCAGGTCGAAGTTTTTATTTTCGGGAATAAAAGTCTATTAGATATATTTATATTGTTTCACACAGAAAAATATTCTTTTTCGCCTAATACAACATACTAATACATTGCAGGATTTAAAATTTCCAAACTCCTGCTTTTGTTTGCCCATATTTTTAATAATACAGGTTATATGGAACATATTACCCATTTTTTGAATATTGTTTTTTTATGGGGGGTTAGACTGCCAAAAAATTTGGTATTAAAATGTCTGAAAAGCAAAAAGTCCTCTTCTTCAAAATACATTCTTTTCCTTAATACATGTTCTGGTTAACTACAATATTATCTTTGTTCCTTCCAAAATGCTAGTGTGGAGTTCCAAATAACCATACACATTAAAAACATAACAAAGGACTTCATATGAATTTCCTTTCTTACCCATGCCAAGAGGAGGACAGAGTTTAAACCGCCAAACCCTCCCCCATTATACAGGGTGTCCGGAAATTACGCGTCAGGACTTCTGTGGGCGATTTCGCACGAAAAATTAATGCAACAAACTTCTATACAATTTTTTCGAAAACTCAAAATTAATGAAGATACAGGGTGTTAGACAAAAATAATCTAATTTTTTCTAATAACTTTTTTAGTTACCGATTTTCGCCAAATTTTGCATACATATCACTAC
Organism: Listronotus bonariensis; assembly: GCA_014170235.1. Classification (NCBI taxonomy): domain Eukaryota; kingdom Metazoa; phylum Arthropoda; class Insecta; order Coleoptera; family Curculionidae; genus Listronotus; species Listronotus bonariensis. Next base: position 75,185 of record JACEGR010002882.1, read on the forward strand.
TTATTATTTGTATTTACCCTCATAATTTGACGCCAGTAGTCAATGCCAAAGGGCCTAAACTGTCCTTTGCTTTAGAAAAATGACTTAGAATTTTTTTATTTCAATCCTCATATAAATTTGGATATAAAATTACTAAAAAGCATCAAAATATATATTTTTAAAAGGTCCTTATGTTGCATTAACTTAAAATGAACGGTTTCCGAGAAGAACGATTTTAAACATTTACATATCAGTACACTAAAAAAAAATGTTTTCGTTCACAACCTGTATCTCCGTTAATTTTGAGTTTTGAAAAAATTTGTATATAATTTTGTTGCACCAATTTTTCGTGCAGAATCGCCCACAGAAATCCTGACGCATAATTTCCGGACACCCAGTATACGGTCATGCTTTTAAAGGTCCCTATCTAATAAGTCCTTCGAAAATTGACAATTGGAAACAATTAATGAGTTTAAAGCGGGTTTTACACCTGACAAGTAATTGATCAATTAATTGAACAAGTGCTTGTTCAAGTGACTTGCCGGTTAAAAATTGTCTCAACTTATTTATCAAGTAGCTTGCTCAAGTACTTAAAGAAATTAAAACTTGTCATCAATATTTTTAGGGGCCTTTTAGTAATTAGTTAATAGTTAAAATAACACTAGAAAGCCATTAGATGAAATTGAAAATAAATTTGACAATAACTTGAAGAGAGTAAAAACATCCAACTTTTCAATTTCTTTATCAAATATTTGACAAAGTAATTGAACAAGTTTTTGATCAATAACTTGTCAGGTGTAAAGCCCGCTTTAGCAATACATTAATACAATATTTTGAAGTGATATGAAACAAACTGACTAGATATGTTTAACATTAATGTATTAAATTTTTTTTATTGCTCATTTAAGACGTTTTTTCGTGTTAATATGATTAAAAACATTTGAATACCTATCTCTATCTAACTCTCTATTAATATTGTCATTTCAAATGCGCTTTGAACCACTCCGATGAATATGCTTAACACGAAAAAATGACTTTAAACTTTTTCCCAATTAAAAAAAAAACTTTTTAGGTCAAATGTCGTTATTGCCTATGAACCTGTATGGGCTATTGGTACAGGAAAAACCGCCACGCCTCAACAAGCGCAAGAAGTTCATCAATCTCTTCGTCAGTGGATATCTAAAAATATAAGTCCTGATGTAGCAAACTCTGTGAGAATACAATATGGTGGATCAGTAACTAGTGCAAACTGTAAAGAATTGGGATCGCAACCAGATATTGATGGATTTTTAGTAGGGGGTGCATCTTTGAAACCTGAATTCGTTAACATTGTTAATGCCAGACAATAAAAAAGCAAATGTTAGAAAAACATCATTTATGAGTTTAAACGTTCGTACAACTTATTAATAGAATTTGAAGATGTTTTGTTGGAAATGAAATTATTTTAACTGTTTTACCTGAAAAGAAGATTATTTCATAATACGTATTTTTTTTTATTTATTGTAATGTTTATACCTATTAAAAAAAATAATAATAATAAAAAACTGTAAAGTAGCAAGAATTATTTTATTTTTTCTTTCTGATTAATGGGCCACCCATCGTCTTTTAAAGCCATGAAACTAATAAATAAAAGTTGAAGTTACCACTCACCGTTTGAGGTAATGTCACTATTTCGGTTTTACTTTGATGCGAGACATTTCTAGTTTAATTTACCTAAAAGTTTTTCTTAATACATATTACTAAATAAATTATGAATAAATCGCCAACAGCGGAAAACGTTTATAGGCTTTTAAAATAAAACACATTTTTGTGAAGAGCTTAATTTTATTACTTTTTCTGATTATGAATTATACAAAATTGAAAAATTAATTTCAAACATTACCTAGCATTCTTTAAAAATAAATAAAGCATTTTATATAATAACAAGATATTGCACAATGATTTTGAACCAAACAACTCTCTTCACATTTTTTTCTTTTTTTTATAACAAAATACATTTGTATTACATGTTGTGCCAAAATTTGTTACCCCATAGAAATACAAATAGACCAAATAAATAAAAAGTACCAATGGAATTTTGGACACCCATGCAACTTTTAAAGACTGCAAAAATAGATAAGTCTTAACACTCTTAACATAAACAACTTAAAGTCAAAATCCATATAATTATTTAGTTGTCTTTTATTTCAGCTTATTTATACCTCTCCACTGAATAACTGATTAATATTCATAAACAATAAATTATCCTTAGGATGACGATGTAACATTCTGCCTTTAAGAATTTTAGGTCAAGATAAATAGCCTATCCATTTTTTTACATCTTTGTCAATACCCCCAATAAATTAAATGCAGCCATTAAAAATATCTTCGGTAAAAACAGTATCTTTTTCGAGGTACCTAGGCCACAGCCCTGATATTGTAAGTATAGATATCTATCAAGATTTGCAAATATTTTTAATTTAAATACGTTTTATTTCTATTCATCTATTTATTATATACTATTTAAAAAGTACATTAAATTCCCGTTATTTTTACCGACGATATATTAAGAAGTTTTTTTTCAGTAAGGCTTTAAAATTTTATCCTTCTTTGGTAAATTTATGACTTGGTTGTTAGAAAGTAATTTTGAAAATCCCTCCAAAAATAACAACCTTATTAGAATGTTCTAATCTTTTTAGGTTTTAAACAATTCTCTATTTAAAATTGTAAACTAGAATAAGAATCTCCTTTTAAACAAAATTAAATAAATTGAGCTTGTCAATTTGACAGTATCCTCTTCCATTTACACAATAAATTAAATCACAAATCTCAGTCGAATCACTTTTTGGAGTCCTTTTTCTCCACGACCATTTTATAATGTCCTTCATATTAATTATTGTGTATTGCTTGTACACATTTTACCAATTAACCTAAGTTAATGGAGATTCTGATGTTAAATTAACTTAAAGTAATTGATAAAACAGCTTTTAGTAATGGCAACTTTTATAGAGTATTAGTGACATCAGGCAAGTTTAGAACAAACATTGGGTAACATAATGTTTGCCTAAAAAGTATGTCGAGTTACTACCTTATTCTATATTTTGAAATGTAATACTATGGTACGAAAATGAGTTTAATGATGAATTTATCACAGACTACTTTTTCAATCAACTTCCAGTCTTAAGCAAGTTTCTCGGCCTACAAGCCTGCCCAATTCACAGATACATTACAACAATTGCCAGTCTTTTAAGTACAAGTTTAATGATTATGACAGTTCACTAATAAATATTCCCGAAAAAAATCATTCTTCATTTTTCTGTATATAAAAATTAAAACGTAATCCTTCGCGATATTAAATAAAAATCTTTTAATGTCCGTTTGTTGTACATATTTACAGGTTTTCCACTTTGCCACTTCCTTGTTACTTTGAGTTTTCTTCAGGATCTTCCTCATCCATTTTAGCAACATACAATTTCGGATCGATTATTTTGGGTATTGGTTTAATCTCAGTGCCCAATTCTTGTTCAATGCGATGCAGGGCAAATCTATCATCATAAGTAATTAAATTAATGGCAATACCCAAGTGGCCAAAACGTCCTGACCTGCCGATACGATGAAGGTAGGTTTCTGCCATTTTCGGGAAGTCAAAGTTGATTACAACATTAACTGCTTGCACGTCAATACCTATAACAAAAAATACCTTTAATAAGCACTTTAAAGAAAATTATTTTAAAATAAATAAGTTAATTTATCATAATGTATATGACTTTTGTTCTTGATAACATGATATATGATAAAAAGAATTTAAAAAGGGTCAAGCTATTTGTTTTGCATATTTGTCCCCCAGGCTAATATGAATGACCAGCTCAGGCTTACTTATATACCGAAAAAATAAATGTGAGATAATTTAGTTCTAAATAACTAAATCCAAATTAGTGCTTGAGAATTTTACCTCTTGTAAATAGATCCGAACAGACTAGATTTCGGCAAAGTCCTGCCCTGAAGTCATGGAACACTCTATTACGATGTGCTTGTGCCATTTTTGCATGGATGTAGTAACAGCAATAACCCAATTCAGTGATTTTCTTTGCTAATAATTCAACTCTTTGAGTTGAATTACAAAAATAATACTTTGGTTTATTTGTAACTGAAAGAAAAAAAGTAAATAAGTATCAAATTTTAACCAGAAGAGCATTAAAAACACAAAGGACTCTGGGTAATAATATTTTAAAAGGGTTTTTTTTTTAAGTACATAAATAAGTTGTCTTTTTCTTATAGAATAAGCTGTAAGGTTTTGTTAAAAAATTAAATCTTACCAAACAGAAACTACTTCACAACAAAAGTTTAACACACATTTTTCTTACCTTAGAAAAGAGAGTATTCAAACAATGGACTTTCTGACGTTCCTGTACAAAGGCATAGTACTGTGTTACACCTTTAAGGGTTAATTCTTCCATAAGGTTAATTTCATATGGATCACGTAAGTGTTTTCTCATAAATTGTTCCACAGTTAACGGGAACGTTGCTGAGAAAAGTAAAATTTGCCTATCGCTAGGCAAATTTTTTATCACAGTATCAAGCATACCTTTAAAGTCTTGCGATAGAAGTTTGTCTGCCTCGTCTAATACTAAGGTTCGGCACTGGTCCATTTGTGCAACTCCTTAAAAAAAAAAAGATAATAATAATACAATTGGTCATGTGAAGAAATTTAAGCAAAAGTTATTACTATAGTTTTTTTCTTCATTTATTTTATATCAAATTTATATTGTTTATTTTTTATTCTTTTAAGTAAATGCATTTGCTTGGCTTTATTCACATGGTCTATTTAAAACCTTAGCCACATTTACAAAATATTAAAATATTAATTCCTAAACCTGAAATTTTAACTCTCATAATACAGTGACTGAATGTTACATCCTGTATAAAACTAACTTAAAAGAACATCTCAAACGCTTCATGTCAATTGTTTCAATTTTTAATTAAAAATAATTTCTGCAATTTTTTAAAACAGTCTATTTATTCTTTCTGTATTTTATACCTTTTTCCATGAGATCCAATATACGTCCAGGTGTGGCAATGATTACTTGTACCTTCTGATAAATTCTCATTATGTCATCTCGTAAATTAGTACCACCCGTCGTTACCATAATGCGAACCTTAAAAATATATAATGATAATTTTTTTTTCGAGGCCCATATTTATTGGAAAGTTTTTTTAACTCTTTAATTATCAAAAGCATTTTTTTTTATTTACAGCAGTAGGTCATGTAATGTAATAAATAATAGTTTCACAATAAGATGGCAGTGACAAAGGTATGTGTAAATAATAATAATAATAAATTAAATGTAGAGTTATTTTCTCAAACTAGGATCTTACCTGTAAATGTTTGGCAAGTTCTATACATATTTGGGACGTTTGTAATGCTAGCTCTCTTGTAGGTACAATTATCAAAGCTTGAATGTAGTCTTTCTTTGGGTCAATCTGTTCAAGAACTGGTATTGAATAAGCACCGGTTTTACCTTAAATATAAAGTAAATGATGAGCCAAAAAATTAAAAATAAATTTTCTTCTTTATAAGTTCGATTAACTTATTACCTTAACTGTATTGGTACTTTAGAGATGTCTATTAAACAACCTTTTTCATTAAAACTCACACATTGCAAAAGCGAAAATATTAGTTACCAAAATGTCAGATAATAGATTTGCGTAAGACTAAAAAAAAAGTGAAAATAAAGAGATTCTAATTTTATTTTACCAAACACTAACACCATATTATGGCAATTTTGACATACATTTTTTTATTATACTTTGTTGACAATGTTAAAAGGTCTGGGCAATAAATATTATCATTTTGAAAACTAATTTGAAACGTCTTCAGTTTTTCCTAAACCAATTTAAAATGGAAATATACCTATCCACTAAATCAATATATAAGAAAATTATTTCTCTGGTTTGTTTTTACAAAATGGCACAAAGTCAAAAAAAAAAAAAAAAATTACCTGTTCCATTTTTTGCCCTGGCAAGAACATCTTTTCCTGAAAGTGCAATGGGTATTGCACATTCTTGGATGGGAGATGGTTTTTCCCATCCTTTCTCAAAAATACCCATTAGGAGTTCTCGTTTTAAGCAATATTCTTCAAATTCATTGCCTCTTGTGTCAGTGACATCCTAGTTTTTAAATCATATAATAGGTTTTAGTATACAGCAGCTTAATTGTATTTTAATTATTTTAGCGTTTATTTAGTTTGGTTAATTCAGCTTGGAAGTTATCATTTATAAAGAAAATGAAGGGGAATCCAAAATACTCATCATTAGAAACCAACACCCTAATTAATTTTTCAGCATAAAAATTCTACCTAAAACCGTTACCTTACTTAAAAGAAAGTGAATGAGAAGATGTACTTCAAGTACTTACTTAAACCAAAAAAGCGTTATTGTAGAAAGGGATGCATAGATATTTAAAAATTAACTTTATTTGCGCTATAACTACAATACCACAACCATTCTAGTTAATAGAAAGTTATCATTAAAAAATATTTACTAGATTAATAAACAGTGACCTAGAATTGTATCCTAAATACTTTATGTGAACCAAATAATTAAAAAATATTTTTAACAGGTTTTATTTTCAGACTTAATTTTACATATCAGAATTTGTGTTTGTAAGTAAATTATTATTTAAAATATTTAAAAACAAAGATTCTTATTTACATATTAAAATATATCAATTAGATTGTAGTTGCATAATAAACAGAGAAAGTAAAAGGTATTTGTATTAATTATTTCTTTTAGCTTTCTAATACCATTTAATAAAATTTAAGACTTTTAGCCCAAATACCTCATGCTTACTGAAATCTATAATTAAATCATACTTACACTTGTCTGTATTCTGTGGTCTTTGGGAGGGATTTTCAATTTGGCTTTCCATCCTAAGTCATCAGATTTTGAGTCCATTTTATTATCGATTTTTGAGTCGATATCTCTAAAAAATTTAAATAAATGATGATGAATTTTCCTGTAAAAGTTGATAGGAAAATACATTTTAAACAAATTATAATTATACTTGCAAAAGACTCTTTAATATAGTATCAAACTAATTTTAAAATGTTGCAATCCATTTTACTACATTACTTAAAAATTTGGTAAATTAGCACTAATAAGTTTAACCCTTAACCACAGAGGTGTCGTTTCTGGAAAGTAACCACAGATGACCAGTCATTTTGACCATTTGTTTTATATTATTTAAAAAAAATAAAAATTAATTTCTGCACTTGCCCCTGGTAAATAAAACTTTTTACTGTACCAAATACTTACTTTTTCACTTTACCATTGGCATGTGGTGTTTTGGTATGTAGAAAAGACTTTTTGGGAAAATATTATAAAAAAAATGGTGCTTGACATTTTTAAAATATGAATTCAGGGGTTTTGGGGATGCTTATTCTAAATCTGTCCGATAAAAATTATTAGAATAAGCCCTAATATTCTTTCCCCAAAAAATCAAGTCTTTTTACCCCCCCAAGACCACACTTGGTAAATAAGAGTTTTTACTATGTCAAATACGTCATTTCTCTAACATACAATCACCAAAAAATTTGAAAAAAAATCACGTTATTCATAACTGAGATATCAGGGTGTATTCATGAATACCGGGACACACTGTATAGTCCACATCAGGATCAATTTTTTCATTCATTTAAGTGAAGTATCTTTTGATGGTAATTCTAATACACTTCTCCAAGAAATTAACGCCCAGCCCGATGTTTTCCATAAGCTTAAATACAAAAATGCTTTAATTTAAATGGCCATAACTCTATTATTAATTAAGTTTTCAAAACAATTAAAAAAGAACATGTTAAGGAAAGGTGAAGCTATTACTTTGGCGTAACCATTGTTATTTACTGTTAACAATACATTCTACAGGGTGACTAAAGTTTTGTTGTGCTGTTGAAAGTCAGTAATCTTATTTATGAATAAATTATAAACTTACTTATTTCTAATGTTTTATCATCACAAATTTGATTACTCTCTTTTAACAGCACATCATACAAAAAGATAAAAAATTGTAAATTTTTGCCAAAAACTTTTAATCAGCGTAAGATGTATTGTTAACAGTAAATAACAACAGTTACACCAAAGTTATAGCTTCACCTTTCTTAACATTATCTTTTTTAATTGCCTTGATAACTTAATGAATGAAAAGAGGTATTTATGGCCATTAGAACATTTTTGTATTGAACGTTATGGAAAAAATTGGGCATGTGCGTTAATTGTGTGTAAAGTGTATTTTCCCTTTTGAGGGCCTTCGATTTCAATCCATACACAATTTATAAACAATGTAAAAACGCCAGAAATGCCCCGCCGGACAAAATGACCGGATCTCTGTGGTCAAGGGTTAACACTGTTTAATAGCCAATTTTAACCTGGATTCGAATTACAACAGGACACCAAACAAGATGCAGCTAAATTTATGGTGTAAACTAAAATTATTTTTATATATTTTAAACTGACAAGTATGAAATAAGTATGCCAAGATTTAATATAAAATTAATGTAGGGCATAAAACATAAATATATCGTCGGTTTAAAAGTAAAAGTCACTAAGTATGTTTTTTTTAAGTGTAATATTTTTAAGTTATTTATTGTAAATTCTTTTGAAGAAATAATTTATTAGTTACATTTATGACATCATTCAATTATACATAAAAAAGATGGTGATGGAAAAAGATCTTTTCTTTTTCATAACAAATTTTGTATATATATAATCATTGGTATTTCCTGAACCATAAAAATGTCACTTACCGAGTTTTACCTTTAAATCCAGGATATATTTTGGTAAATAAAGAAAATATTGAAGGGTACTTGTATCATGTTTTTAGTTGATAGTTTTCATGACGGCTTGAAAATATCAGTGGAAAACATGGTTATACTGTATGTCTCATTTGACACTCAAATAGAAATTGAAATATCCATTCAAGTAACACTGAGACAACTCGATGTATTTAAACATGTTTAAAAAAACTTTGCAAAAACTAAATTATGCTCAAGTAACAAGCCTTGGCTACTGAAATGTTTTTACTAAAAAAAATTGGTGACCAAATACATAAAGAATTATTTATAAAAATTTTGTACTTAAAACAACTATTATTTAAACATTTCTTAGGAAATAGTTTTTGAAAACTCAGATTTTAAAAAGTATAAAGATATGTGTTTGTTATACGTAACTAATTAGGTTCCTCCCCATTTATCAAAGAATTAACTAATTCTAAGTCTTCAGAAGTTCTTAACAAATGGGAAACTTTTTAATTATTAACTTTAAAAAAAGTACCTTTTCATAAAAACTCCTGCTTCATGAGAAAATACATTTCCACAAAAATATTTAAAGGTTGGATGTACAGGGTGGCCTAAAAATCACTTGCTTCCAAATTAAAATAAAGGTTATTTCCTAACTACGGTAACAAACTTTAAAGGGTGATTTCTTATATTATTTTATAAAGAAAAGTTCCTATAAACATATGTCCAGAGTTGCTTCGTTTTTGAGATACAGGGCGTTATTTTTTGAAATCGGTATTTTAAAAATATCTTAAATACGAAGCCAGATACAAAAGATGTACTACACTAAAAAGTTTATTTTTAGTTGCTTTATAGGAAAAACATATAAAACCTATATATAAAGATAGTGGCGTACATTGTTCTCTCAATAATATTGGCTATTGTGCCCACTGAGACGCTACTGAACACAATAAAGTCAATCTAGTTAACACCTTAGAAGCGCTTTATTGCATCAAACAAACGTCCCAATTTTTAACCAAATCGGTTTAAAGGTATTATTTATGGTTATGATTTATCATGATTATTTTTATGATTATGCTATGTTAAAGGTGTTTTTTGTTGACTTTTACATACATTTTAATTTCGTTTCACTTTTTTAATTTTATTGACTTTTAATGATCATTTTACTTTTGTACAGTTATGTTCCATTTACTTTGTTTGTTGTTGACATTTATATACAGTTTTATTTTTTTTACTTCTTTAATTTTAATTATTTTTGATGATTATTATTTTACATTTATACAGTAATATCCCATTTATTTTTAAATTTAATTTCGTTCTAGTTTTGTAATTATAAACTAAATTTTGTTTTGTTTTATATTCTCGTATATTATGAAAATGTGAAGAAGGTTGAATGAGTGTCAGTGTGAATGACTCTGTATAAATGTGCGGATGCATGAATGCCTTATATAATCATTTATATTTTTTTAACTAGTAAATTGACATTGTAATGTTTCAGCTATTGGAACTCATGAAACTAAATGTATTACCATTATTATTTAAGATATTTCTAAAATATCATTTTTTTAAAAGTTAAATTCCTGTATTTAAGAAACAAAGCAACTCCGGACATATGTTCATAGGAACTTTTCTTCATAAAATGATATAAGAAATCAATCTTTAAAGTTTTGTGCCGTAGTTAGAAAATATCCTGTATATCAATTTGGTAAAGTCTTTTAAGCCATCCTGTACATCTAATGTGCAATTATTTTTGCAAAAGTATTTGCTCACCAAGCAGGACTTTTTAATAAGACACATTTTTTTTGCAAAGTTATTAATTAAAAAGTTTCCTATTTGGTAAGAACTTCCGAGGACACACTGTATATTTGTTCCATCCATCAATAAACAAAAATGCAAAATACCTCATAAGAGGTTTAATACATGTATTTTTATTATATAAGAATTAATTTATTAAAGTAAGATAACGACTACAGCTACAAACTGGTAGTAGCAGTTAAATTTACTTGGTAATGTTTATACAAAAAAAATATGTATATATATTTTCTCTAATAAAAAATTGAATTATTCTCCTGAATTAAGGCACATAGACAAAATGTTGCTTTCAAGAAAAAGCCAAGTGAAATTTTGTAAACATATCATTTTATATTGAAGGGATGTCAGAGAAACGTCAACAACAAAGCACAGCATTGCCAAATCGCTAAAAAAATTTCAGGATTTATATTTTATAACATGGGGGTTCATTTTAAATGATCTTCAGAAAAAAGGCCTATCGACCAATAGGCCCCTTTTAGGGAAATGCCTTAATTATCAATAACAGATAAAAAATTTAATTTTTTAAAGTAATTAAAATAAATTGAATACTGGAAATAAAATAGGCTCCAAGAACCAAAAACAAAATGTGGAGAAATTTTGGATTAAATTGATAATGCATAAATGCCTTCATAATTATTTTTGTTAATTTCTTTAATGGGAATACCATTATAACATTACAACCTTTTTATGCAGAATAAAACCAGTGTTTTATTTATCAATTAGTAAAACAAACTTACATATTTATTGTCAGTCTAAAGAAAACTCAAAGTCCAATTCTCGTTAACTTAAATTAAACTCTAAGTGCCTAGAATTATATTTTTAATTAAGATCCAAGTTTTAAATATCTTTTGGTATTAGCACTTTTTCTATTTGACCACAAAAGTATTAGTAAAAAAATATAATTGAGAACAACAAAGTTAACAAATTTTTGAGTAAGAATATCCACATAGTAAAAAGTTTTTAGAGCAATAACTCATTAATTATATTCTGTTCAATTTAAAATGACCACATGCCACATTATACCTTGTTGTGGATACCATAGTGGGTACTTCTGTACCTGTTGTATCCCCTTGACCAGAAATAAATAAATAAATGTCCACCATTTTCAAAGTACAGGCAACTCACTGGTAGAGACTGAAAACCTTTAAAAAAAATGCCTGTTGCGTCTCCACCCCCATATTTCTTATAATTAGATGTAAATACCAAGCAAAAACTACTTCAGACATTTAATGCCTATTTTCAGTCATTGGCAATGGCATAAAGAATACATTTCTGTAATAAAATGTTTTGAAGTTTTTGGCTAGACCCTTTTTATTTTCAGTATTTAATTTATTTGCTGTGGATAACCTTATTTTAAATTTGGTAAAACTTAAAGATTATGCTAAAATGAGTTACAAATAATGATTGTAAAAACCTCTTAAAATATGAGAACATTTATCATTATCACACACAGCTATCACTAAACTTATTGGCAAGATGAAAGTTTTATACCATTGTTTGACACAAAAAATAAAGAATTTTTAAAGTAGTAATAACCTTACAAGAATTCAGAAAAAATAGTTATTCAAATACAACAAACCAAAGTTTAATACCTAAAAAAGCATTAATTTTTTTACTGACAAAAAGATGCAAATAAGTTAGTTCTTTCACATAGATTGGCTAATTTATTTACTGAAGTTGGTACTTGGTGTGAACATTAGTACTGCTAGTACTTCTGCTAGAAAATAAGCCGACTATGTGACAAAAATTTAAATTTACTAAATCACTTATCAACTAGGGTTTAAATAATTTTTAACTACACAAACCCAGTAACTGAGTTCATTAAAAAAATAATACTTACAGTTTATTATTCATAGTCAAATGGTTCGTATTTATTCTGTCCGTTATCATATTTTCGAAGTCTGTATAAAACTGATCTCAGTAACAAAAATAGGGTTTATGAAACCCAAATCTATCTTCTACAATATGTAGGACCGAATAAGATCCCTTCAGGAACCGAATTTTCTAAAATTAGATAAAATAATTTCAGATAAAAATCGAAGGTCACAAGTGTTGCTAATTAATGGATCCACCTCAAATAGGTGGATCATATATAAGTAGATCAAGTTGAGCCAATACTTGCAAAATCTGATTTTACTACAAGAAAACTTTTAATTCAATAATTAAAAGAAGAAAATACTGGTAGGATGCTTTAAAACTTTACGGAATAAAAAAAATATTTTTAGCAAGATACGAAAATGGCTGCGACACTACGTCGCATTCGTATAGGAAACGGTAAACAAGGAAGTATTTTTAGAACGATGCATATTTACCTGATTTTATTTTGTTTATCTGGAATATACGTTTTCATTAGTTGCAAAATAGTTTAACATACATTTTCAATTACTGCTTACACATTAACTTTTTTCCAGTTAAAATTTTTGCTGAAAACAACGCTCGTCTCACTGTAAACTCCACAAAGAAAATGATTTTTGATAAAATGGCTGCGCTTTACAGTTAAGCACGACGGCGAACTCTGGCGGTAAAACAGTGATTTGGCGGGAAGTTCAATTTTATACACACAATTTATTTGTATTCTAAACTTATAATTGATTTTTTTTATTAACTACTTTTTGGTTAAATTTGCCGTAGGTAGGTACCAGAACAAGTATGCTGGTGCAAACCAAAAATAGATTTTTTTAGTTCTACACCAACCGATTCGAATCCTACAAACTCGGACGGGTAGGTACCATTTTTTATGCAGAATAGATCTTGTTTGAAGGAGATGCTTCTTCTCACTCATGAAATGATCCAGACCAGAGATGCTGACCAAAAAAAAAAAATAATCAATTAGATCTCAATATTCTTGACATTCTGGCGAAGTAGTTCCTATGAACTTCAAAATAAAAAAATCCAAGTTTGGCCTGTGATAAACACAAAAACATTGCATCAACTTTTGTTTCAGCGACTATAAAATCATTATTATTAAAATTAAGACCATTGTTTAATTTGCGTTAAATTAATTGTTGTATGTTAAAATGGTAGGTATAAAGTAGGTAAGTTGTCAGTGCCGTATTAACCATTAGGCTGACTAGGCTACAGCCTAGGGCGCCATGAAAAAATAGGCGGCTGACAGGGGAGTAATGGGCGCTAAACAGGGAGTTTTTAAAAAGTTTAGGTCGGGTGGGAATTTTGGTGACTAATTTCTCTGTGGTAATGGTGATAAGGTGCTTTGGAATGAAATGGACGGGAAAAGGAGGAAATGTTTTTGGGTTTTTTTTAATAATTTATTTCGGGTGGCGAAGTTAGGCGCCTGGCACTCAAAATAGGCGCTACGGAAAAAAGGACTTTTTTCTTTTTTGGTAGAAAATAGGCGCTCCGGGAATTCTAGTCTAGGGCGCCTCAAACAGTTAATACGGGCCTGTAAGTTGTGAAAAAGGCATTGTTTATAAAAAGTTCTGCATGGTCCAAAACCTAAAAGGCAACTATCAGCTATCAAATTGTATCAGTCATCCATTAATAATAGCTAAATAGTAATTTTTGCTCAAGAGTAAAGTACCTGTATTTTTGCTAATATTAAAAATTGTTGTTAAGAAAAGATGCTTAGAATTAAAAAGCATTTATTAACATGCAATTTTGTTTCTTTACAAGAAAAAACTTCTTTTTTGTGATGATGGTAAAAAATTAAGTTTGTAAATTACTGCATTGTTCTTGTTTTAATAACAGTAAACCTATAAATTTACATAGAACTAGCCGACCCGTGCCGTGCTTCATTGGGCGTAAATTATATTTTTCTCTGAAGTTTTTGTTTAATCATTATTATAATATAGCCCATAACACTCCTGAGTAGTGTAGCATTCAGATTGTGAAAGAATTTTCATGATTGCTTTAATATTTCCAAAGATTAGCCATTGCCCTTACAAAGTTACAAACTTTACCTCTTTATAATATTAGTACCTATAGATTGTGCTAATAAATTTATAATTATTAAATTCTTACCGCAACGAAAAAAATCTTAACAAAGAAGTTTGCATATTTGAAAGCTATTTTTAATTCTAAATATCCTTTTTATACCAATTTTTGATATTAGCAAAAAGCAGGTACCACTTTACTCTTAAGTAAAAATTACATTTTTAGCCAAATCTGAGAAATGACCGATACAACATAGATGTGCTGATACAATTTCATATCAATTTTAAAATCTGATGGCTGCCATTTGCATTTTTGACTATACAAAATTTTTGTAAATAACCTTTTTGGTGTGTAAAAAATTGTAATTAATATTTTCAAGAAAACTTTTAATTTTTACTTATTTGTTTTGCCAGGGCTTTATCATAAACATAGATTTTTGGAAAAACAAAAATATATATTTGGATTAGACTAAAATATTATATTTAAAGCAGGTAACACAAAAGTATTGAAGTTGTAATCTTAAGTCTAAATTATCACAAAAAACTAAGCTAAGGTGGGTTCTTTTAACCTCAGTATTTTAACTGGTAAAAGCATGACCATTTCTTTACAAATGCTTAACTCCATTGGTATTAACTCTTGTGCCTTGGTATGCTTCTCACAATACTCTACAATAAATTTGTAATGTTCATACTGTGTTTCTACATTTTTTAGTTGAAGTGTCTTATCAAAAACAATATATCTTCCATGAAGTGCTGCCACATGAAAATAAGCTTGGAGAAATGCCTTTTCTGCACCATTTTGAACTTTTTCTCTTTCAGCAATGTTTATTTTAAATGAAGATAGAAAACTTCCATAATGTTTTATGCACTTTTCAACAAGGCTATTAATTTTGACTAAAACTTGTGGTTTGGGCCTTTCTTTGGTTTCTCTTAATTTTTCTGACTTAATATCTATAATATCTGAATAACTCTGTCCAAGTTCAAACCAAATTTGTCTGCAATAACTCATATAATACTGAGAATTTATGTTGTTAATAATGTCTTCTAATAAATCAATTCTTCTTTTGTGCAATTTAGCTTGGTTATCTGGATTATCTTCAAAAAATAATAAATTTAAATATAGTTGACTTTGGTCCTGAATAATTTCAATATAATCTGAAGCTAAAGTATTTAAATTGTAATAATCTTGAGCTTTTTTGATCCAGTCTTGAGTTTTTAAAAACACCTTCTTCGCATCGGCCAAGTATAATATGAATTGATCTGTTATTTGTTTCTCATAGGAAGTAACATCAATGCCTGTAAAGGATAAGTTCTGTAAATCTTCTCGGGTAATTTGAGCATCATCAGAAAGTTCCATAAGAGAAAGATCTGAAACCATCTTGCATTTTTCATCAATATTGTCTGTATGAGCTAATAGCCGATCTTTTGATTTTCCAAGTAAAAAAATACCATATTTAGTCCAACAGCGAGCAACATCTGCACTTCTGTGATTAAAAGTTTCAAGTTTTGCCTCATATTCTTCATTTCTTTCAGTTTCTATGTCCAATTCTTCTCTTTTGTACTTGTCCAAAATATAGGAGCTGGATGCCAAATGATGTCTAGCCTGTTTAAATCCACATTTTTCCATAAAAAATTGAGATAGGGTAGCTGAATTTAGGGCCCAATCTATTGGATCATAATCATCCATCTCTAGCTGCCTTTGAAGGGTTATATGACAATACACTGCACTTTTAAAATCTTCTTTTAGCTTTCCAAAAATCTGTGCAAGATAGTATAAAGTAAGAGTATGAATTTTTTCTAAATTCTTAAATGCCATGGCATCATTATATGTTTCTATATTCGGTTCAAATAGGTCAGATATATCAATGGGAGTTTTACCACTTTCTTTAAAATCTCTGTATAAATTTTCTGCCTTCTCAAGATGGGTTTTAGATTTCTCTGGATCTAGCTGTGACCATAAAATGCCAAATTGATTGTACATGTTTAATGCTATTAAAACAGCCTCTGGAAGCTTTTCTAGTTTTTCAATTATCTCCTTGCACTTTTCTAAATGCTTTTCACCAGAAGAAACTTCTTCAGTGTCAATTGCAACCATTCCCAAGTATAAGTAAACAGTGCCATACATAGCTAAAATGTGTTTCATGTTAGAGGCAAAAGCTACAAAAGTACATGATATATTTACCAGTTAGCTTCATATTTTCTGATGTTTGGGATGACTGGGTTCTTAATAAATTTTCAATATTTGCCTTCATGCCAATAAGAATTTGTCTTGCAGAATACTTAGATAGAAATGGTTCATTTTCTGGATCTAACTTACTGTCTTCCAACAGAAGTTTTATAACTTTCAGATATTTTTCTTGAAGATCTACAAAAGCTTCTTTATTAATAGTCATGTCTAAATCAAGTGTATTAAGTGTAAATATTTAGGAATTTCAAAATAAAATTTAAAGAGAAAACACAAAACAGAGAGAGTTAGAGAGAAAAATCCAATGACATTTGATTTGATTTTAACCAGGCTAGCCAACCTTAGCCAACAGAAAATGTCTTCTCTGTCTTGGTTTGGCTTCTTCTATAAAAACTGTATTTGCTGTATTCCTTTTATGCTCCAGAACCGCCTGGAATGACACCATAAGTGTTCCTTTTACAATTTTTTGAGGGTCCCGGAGAAAATATCGAAAACAAAATATCGTATTAAATATTATCGAATGACAAAATATCGAAAAAATATTATCGAATGGAAAAAATATCGAATAGAAAAAATATCAAAATAAAAAATATCGAATGGATAAAATGTCGACTGGAAAAAATATCGAATAAAATAATATCGATTAGAAAAAATAGCGAAAAACTGAATTTATTAAAAACGCATACCTTTTTGGTTAATATTATGTTTGTTATTCGATTTGAAATGTTTTCGATATTTATGATATTTCGAGATTAGATATTTCGATATCTTATTAAAATGCATAATTTATTTTAATTTTTAAGACAACTTTATTAAACGAATTTGTTCAAAGAATTTTATTAAACGAATTTGTTTAAAAACACAGAAACTTATCTAACCTAAGCAATATATTATATAAAAACTAAATGTTGGCTGCTAGGCCCTTTAAATAATTTAATAGTAAATCTTCATCCATTGCAACTTCGTCTGTCCAGGACTGCACTACCAATACCTAACAGTCTTTCTTGTTTGTTTTTGTATTTTTGTTTCTTGACTGGTCTTTCTCCTGCTATAGCTTTTGCTATTTTCAATTCGGTCAAATTCTGTTCTCGTTTTATACAATCTATAAATTGCCAAATTGAAGGATTCCTTGCATTAAATTGACTCGAGAGACCTCGGTGCCAGCCTTCCACAGCGTTATTTGTTTTAGGCAATTGTAACATTACTCTTTCGTAGAAATTCCAGAATTGATGTTCAAATAACGGTTTTTTTGACGAAATTCTATCTTTTCGGCCAATCCATGTACTTTCAAAGTATTCAAATATTGGTTGAGCATCTTCCGGTAAAATTTTCTTTTCACAAATGACATCAAATGCTTTTGATACCATGGGAATTGGTAGAAACGCAAGTGCACTTAAAATTTTAACTTGCATTTGAAATTCAACGTCCGTGTCGTATTTTGCTTTCAAACCGAACTGCTGTATTTTACGGTAAATACACTGACGAAAGTGGAAAAACAACCATGTGCTTCAATTCCTGGAATTTGTTTTCTAACCGCATTTATAAGTGCAATTTCAAAGTCAGTTATGACATGTTGAACGCTTGTGGTTATAAGAGATTCTTTAATAATATTGAATAACTGGTAATATGTATTTTCCCGTTTATTGGGAAGAAGAGCAAAGAGCAAAGGTACTGTTAAATTGCCTACGTCACCATGGATGGTAAACATCTGGTAGAATAAAGATGGCGCTGTTTTAAACGTGCCGTCCATGTACCATGTAGCAGTCCTCGATAAATAACTTAAGTTTTGAGAGGTGGCAAATACTAAAATCCTATCATCAACGTGTCCCGAATCATACAAAAGAAAGCCTTTATTTGGTCCAATTTTCGCATAATTAACGGGAATACATAAATCCTTTCTATTTATTGGAATCGGATGTTTATTATTTTCTCTATTTCGAACGTTTCTGATTGTTCTTTTCATAGAACTTACCGATGGTAGTTCTGATGCGACAGACTCACTTAAATTGCTTGATAAATTTGACACTATAACATGAGTAGAATCCATGGAGTTCTTTGCTTGTTCTTTCATAACATTCAACTTATTAGTCACTTCCAATCTGGCTGCTGATCCACTGTGATTATGTTGGCCTTTTTCTTCTATAATATTACCATTAGTTTTAGCTCTTCCCTTACAGTGATTATTTTTCCATTTTTCGCATTTCCAGTATTTAATGATTCCATTTTCCTTTTCTTTTGTGTATAAAAATCCTTTGCAGTAAAGTTTCATTTGACCTTTTTGACCACAAATATATTCAAAATCCATAATTTCATGTGACATTTTAAATCGAATGTCGAAGTTGACAATAAACAACAATGGCACACGTTGCATGCTATTTTTTTTCGCTATTTTTTCCATTCGATATTTTTTTATTCAATATTTTTTCAAGTCGATATTTTATCTATTCGATATTTTTTTCGATATTTTTTCTATTCGATATTTTTTAAATTCGATATTAATTTTTTCGATCATATTTCCGACGATAATATTTTGTTCGATATTTTTTCATTCGATATTTTCTCCGGGACCCATTTTTTGATATTTTTTCATGTTGTAGAACCGTTCTTGACATTATTGACAGTTCAGAGAACGGTTCTGCAAGGTAAAAGGAATACACTAATTTTTTCATGTTGTAGAACCGTTCTTGACACTATTGACAGTTCAGAGAACGGTTCTACAAGGTAAAAGGAATACACTAATTTGGTGTATTACTTTTATGATCCAGAACCGCCCAGAACGACACCATAAGTGTTCCTTTTGCAATTTTTTGACATTTTTTCATGTTGTAGAACCGTTCTTGACACTATTGACAGTTCAGAGAACGGTTCAGACGGTTCTACAAGGTAAAAGGAATACACTAAATTACTGTATGCATGGTTGCGTTCGACAACCTCGTAAGACGTAAAAATTACACCATTCTTTAACCCTCTTGAAATAAAACTTACCAAAAGCTGAAACGATTTTACGTACGCCAGTAATAAATAATGTAAAAGAGAGACTACAGTAAAAAGCACAGGCACGTGTAATTTGATTGGTCTGAAGCGCTACAGACTAAGAGCTAGTTAAATCTAACTAACCATGACCTCCCAATATGATAGTTTTGTTTTGCATAAATGTCTGTAGCGCTTCAGACCAATTAAATTACCACGTTTCTGTGCTTTTATTGTGGTCTATAAAATAGCTGGTCAGTTAGGGACTCCTAATAGAACTTGGTTATACATCAAGCTTCAATATCAGAAGCCATAAAAACAAAATGAGCTTAATTATGCCTTGCAGTAAGAAATTCGGGTAATTTTCTAGAAAATGGGAGCAACTCCGATTTTGACGAAATTTGGTATACGGGGTTTTTGGGGCGCTGATCACGAATCTGAAAGAATTATTTGGCGGAAACGTTTCGTTCTCGAGATATCCATCATCAAAGTTCAAATTTGAACTAAGCTTATTTTCACTATATTCCCCTTCTTTTGCACACAATTCTTGATTTAAAGCTAAAGTGTCACACAATATTTGATTTTTACCTTTAAAAACCCCGTTTTTCTACGTTTTTTACATTATTTTTGCATTAAACTGCATAGCTATACTTTGAATCATTTTAATCCCAGTTTGCCATGAAGCCCTATGTGTATGTATGGTTGCCGGATTATCAAAGAAAAGCCACGCAATTTAATTCAAAAATAATATAAAAACGTAGAAAAACGGGGTTTTAAAAGGTGAAAATCAAATATTGTGTGACACTTTAGCTTTAAATCAAGAATTGTGTGCAAAAAGAAGGGGAATATACTGAAAATAAGCTTAGTTAAAATTTGAACTTTGATGTTGGATATCTCGAGAACGAAACGTTTCCGCCAAATAATTCTTTCAGATTCGTGATCAGCGCCCCAAAAACCCCGTATACCAAATTTCGTCAAAATCGGAGTTGCTCCCATTTTCTAGAAAATTACCGAAATTCGATAGGCAAAAGTCGTCCCTATGCAAACAAAATAGAGGTGACTGTGTTTTCTGGCTAAACACAGGTAATACGCGTGGAAACGAGACGGTCTGAAGCAACAACAAAGCGAGACAGTCGCACCATCGTATCAGGAAAGGTTTGAATGCAGGCATTTTTTGCCTAATTTTTAGTCATCATTACACAAACACTCAATTGATAGCATCGAGCATGACGTGTATACTTGGAGAAATAATGCAGTGGTGTAGCGTAAGCAAAAACAGGCGTAGGAGAAGGCGTATCCGCGAGGCAGCTTTTGTCGATGAAGATAGCAAAATGAGTGAAGTTTTTTTTATATACACATATAATTGGCGTAAGCGAATATGTACCTACAAGCCCGATTTCAGATTACAGTTGGAGGATAAATAAAAACCTCCAATAAACCAAATCTTTTTATATACTTTAATCACACTTGCTACTGTTTATCGTGCACAAAATTTTAAAAGTACGCGTCTACTAAGAGGGACGAGCGGACGGAAAATTTGTTTAAGATTGTTTCAACACATAAATGCTCCGATGCGATGCGTTTCTAATGGACGCCCTCTGACTTGTTTACATGCCAGGCGAAGCGCCAGCGGTCCGGCACGTCCGCCCGTCTGTTTCTAGTGGACCCCTACCTTTACATAACAATGTCTATGTCTCACATTTCATACCCAAATGCAAAGCCCCCTAGCCGCGAGACTCCCTCAGGCGCCAGGATGTGGGCGACCGTCTACACCTATCTAAGCTACTGAAATAATGTAGGGTGCTGAAAACTTGGTCCAAGAAAACAATAGCCCTGGCGATTCCTATTTTACTCGCACGTTCATCCATTTAGCCGATTTAAATAGGTTACCATCAATTAGCTACAACGTTTAAGGAAAATAGCTATAGGGTTGCCAGATGTCTGGTTTTTCTGATAATCGCCAGGTCTGGAAAATTTTTGGCGCCGCCGAGGCTCCAGCGATTGAGAGTGAAGCTTTACAATTTTATCGAAAAAACGGGTAAAATAAATAGAAAAATGGGGTTTTGAGAGGTAGAACTTAAATTTTAAGTGCCAATTTATCAGAAAACTCAAGAATTGAGTGCAAAAAGCAGGGGAAATATGGTGAATTTAGGTTAGTTACCTATTTAAGTCTGATAATGAATATCTCGAGAAAGCAAGGTGTCCGAAAAAAATTCTGCCAGATTCCTAATCAGCGCCCCAAAAAACCCCGTATCCGTAACCAAATTTCATTAACATCGGCGATGCGTTCAGTTTGTAAACAATTACCAATGTGGTAATTGTGTTGTACTCATAGATAACCTACATTTAGATCCGCAGTGGCAAGAAGCATTTTTCGGATTTTAACGACCTCGCGCTCGTAAACAAATGGACGGATGGACGTACATGCGGACTTAAAAGCCGTGGCAAAATACAAACACCGGCACCCCGTACCCTCCGTCCGCGGTCTGACCGTGACGTTCACCCTCGATTTACTTGCGTACAAACCCGTTTTTCGCCCATGAAATGTAACTTTTGTTTCGCGCAGGTAATAACATTGGCAATCCATCGAGATCAGTGGTTGTACTATGTTTCGAACAAGCTAAATAATTATAAAGTAGCTGTAAATATTGTTAAAACTCTAGAATACTAGCTGCCAGATATTATAATTTAAAATTTAGGGTCTTTAATACCATTCATTTCAAAGTTTTCTTAAAAATTTTAAAAACACCCTTCTGGATCCCTTTTTAGTTTTGTACTGTCTTGTTTTTTACAAAAACTTACTTTTTTACTTTGACACATAACCATGTTCAATTGACCTAAACGAGGGTCTACCGTACTTTTATTTCAGAGAAAAGCATAGTCGACTGTAGTTGCAAAGCGGGCTACCGTAGTTTAAAGTATGGTCCCCCATTCGAAATGCAGTTGACTATGTTCTCTGTGAATTTAAAGTACGGTAGCCCGCTTTGCAAATGCAATCTATGTATGCTTCTCTCTGAAATTAAAAGTATGGTACTCCCCTTGCAAATGCAATCAACTATGCTTCTCTGTGTATAAAAAGTATGATACTCCCCTTTCAAATATCGACTATGTTTTACTGTAAATTATAAGAAGTATGGTAGGTAGCTCCTTGATTTCTTTTAATATAAATAAATTTGTTTTTTTTAAAGATAAGGTGGCCAAAATACACGTGAGCCTTAAAGCTGTACTACTTATCGCTCAGACCAAGCAAAAATTATTGGCGGCAATTTCTAACTTATGTATGAAATCTAACTTCAAAATGCCGCTTACGTTAACAAAGTAGCCAGACCGGCCACCGCTGCAAGGATTTGTCGCTCACTGTTTACCTCTTGTATCGTAGCGGAAGCCTTCTGCATCTGCATATCTGCATTAGCTTTCCTATTAATTTACGCTAAATAATCGACTGGAATTAATTACGACTGATTATGACTATTATACATTATTTCTGATTAGCATTAATGCTTGTAGGCATAGTATACTCATAAAGTGTTCTATTAGTTTATATCTACTATAGCATAGCATAGGATATTGAAATGAGCCCCGCAAAGCTAATGTCGCTGACGTACAAGTTTCTTCTAGCGCCGTCACTCAATTACTCTTAAGAATTGGGAATAAATCATAAGAAACAGGATCAGTACCTAAGGACCTAAGTGATTAAAAGTCTCCTTTTTAAAAATATTTAATAAAAATTGGCAAATACATATATTTCAAATAATAAATCTCTATATCTTATGAAGGCACAGTAAAATAATTTGAACTATAAAATTACAAATACTTATTTGTATATAAAATGTTTAGTAGATTTCATTGAGATAATTAATGCACATCTCTTGAATTGGTACTATTTTTATTTGTAACAAACAAATGGATTAATACAATACACTTACTATGCAGTAATTTTTACAATGATATCTACAATTTTTATGTTCATGTAGCACAATTCAAAAATATTTTATGCATAAAATATAAAAAATATGGCCTATACAAATTGAATAGTGCTAACATTAATAGGATTTTGAAAACTTAGATTGTGTAGAGTTTTTAAAAAAGTTTGCATTCCTAATACAGTTTTATTAACTATTTAAACTACTATAATAAATTTTCAAAAAGCCATTTCAGCAGTATCAGCAAAACATTAAATTTTTTTATTAAACATTTATGTGATCATAACAGATTATGTAGACAACAGTAAAAGGTTTTGTTGCGGTTACTTTGTAAGCTGTTTTTATACAATCAGGTCTTAGTGTTGTAAACTAGAAGGCATTTTATAATGAATTTTATTTGTATTGTAAAATCAAAAGAGGAAAAAACTAAATTTACTGAAAACTTTACTTTTTGCATATTACAAAATTATAAAGATTAAACATGTCTTTTACTATTTTAAGTAAAACGTAAAAATGTATTGCTGTTTGTTATTAACTTAAAAGTACTAAAAGAAATATTGCATTATTTTTTGACAAACGTGGTAACCGGTTCTTGTCTTTCCTTTTCCAAATTGTTTCTCGTGATGTTAAATGCTTCGGTTTTTATAAAGTCTACTTTTTGTATACTGTATCACTCTCAACAGATTTTGGTAAAGATTTCGTTGTACTACTTGATGATGAACCTAAATTTAAAAAAAAAGTTATAAGTTGCTTTTTTGAAGCTCAAATATTTTACAAAAAGACAAATACGATGCCTAGAGTCCCACCCTAGGTCACCTTAGTCCCACCATAAGTCACTTTTTTGCCAAAAACGATTATTCAGCTTTATCCAGTAGTGGTTTTACACAGGGTGTTTCAAAACAAATGTGAAAAAATTTAGGAGATTTCTTGTTCAAAATAATAGGTTGTTTTCTGTATAAACATGGGTCCAAATTCAACCCTTGAGAATATATTGTGGTACAAAAGAGTGAAAAAACAAAAAGTTATAGAACAATTAGATTCTATAAGCACATTACTTTTATAAAAACATATTTTGTTTATTTTTACACTTTTTTAGAGCTTGGGGATGGGGTTAAACCCCTAGTAGAGTACTAATAATATTAGATAAAAAATTAAAATAAAAGTTAAAATACAATATGTGAGAACTATAGAGGAAAGTGACCAAATTTGGAATACCATTTTGTTTTTTACACATAATTTGCATAAACATTATAAATAAAAACTTTTTGTAGTAATTATTAATAATTTTATATGTATTTGTCCTTTATATTGTAAACATTTTAAGTAACAGTGATCAATTTTAATAAAGAATAAAAAGAAAAAATTAAAAATGATAAAGGTAGCCAAAAATGGAATAGTTACCCCATATGGAATACTATACACACAATTAAAAGTTAAACCTAACTAATAAGCAACTCTTAAAACTTTGGTATAACATAGAAAGCAACAAAAATAATTTAATAAAATTACAGATCCAGGCGTCAGACTCTGGGGTCCAAGGCAATTAATGTGCCCAGAGCCCACACCAATGCGTGTCTTAAGCAAGGTTGACACGGGGGATAAAAATACCTCCGCGGGCAGCAGGTTCCACCATCTAGAAACACTAGGGATAAAAGAACGAACAAAGAGGACAGTTCGGAGCCTGTCCAGTTGGACCGTATAGGGATGCATACATAGGGATGCGGCACCACAAGTTTCTCTATTGGAAAACGCCGTAAATGAAGGAACTATACTAGACAATTCGTCAGAAAAGAAGTCATGGAAGTACCTAAAAGAAGCGATCAATCCCCCACAGGCCGACGATGAGCGAAAGAAAAAAGCGTCTCTGTAAGCGAAGGATCATTTAAGAGGCAAACAGTCCTTTTTTGACTTGATTCTTTTCTTTTGAATCTTTTATCTTTTTATTAAAAGCTTTTTAAATGATCAAGATACCCACATATGGAATATTTCATAATTGGTTACTATGATCTGTCCATATTTGGATTTTCTTGAAGACTTTAAACTAATTTTTACATTTTTTTATTTAAGATAGTAATACAATCACATACCGTTAAAACCTACAACAGAACATCTAAACTATCTCTAAAAGTTATAAAAACAGTATTTTGTGCACTTCTTGTACAAAAAAAAAACTTAAAAAGTTATGAGAAAGCGATAAAACAAAACGTTACTACAGGGACGAAAGAGCTTGCACTACTGGCATGTTACCTCTTCTACTCGCGAATGGGCATAAAAAAGAGACAAACCCCTCTAATTGCGTGTGTGAGTTTCCATTTAAGAGAAATGCCGGTATTCCATATTTAGAATACTTTGCCATATTTGGTCACTTTCCTCTATGCGCAAGTTGTGCTGGGTATTTGTTAGATGCCGAACCTATTTTATATCAAAGATAAGAAAATTCTACTTAGCTTTCAAATTACTAAAATAAAAAAGTATACAATATACAAATACACAAAACTTTTAAAAGTACTTTTTATCTTTAAACACTCCACAAAGACAGAAAGCCTAAATACTAATGTATCAAGGATGTCTTAAGTGAGGAAGGAGGGAGTTTGTTAACAAGGGACTTAAATACTTGAAGATTTGGAAAAAGGACAACCTCTGCAGGCAGCAGGTTCCACAATATAGAAACTCTTGGAATAAAAGAATCAACAAAGTGAAAAGTTCGAGGTCTGTTCAACTGGACCGTGTAGGCATGCATAATGCGGCACCATGAGTTTCTTTGTAGGCAAGTGGAAAAATTATACTGGACAATTCCTCATAGCAGAAGCCGTGGGAAAATCTATAAAGAAGTGATAGATTCCTATCAGCCCGACGATGAGTAGTGGAAGGAAGCTTTTTGTAAGCAAGTGTTCACCATCAATAAGACGTACTTTCTACCTACCTACGACCTGACCATAAAAAAAATAAAAATTTGGATTTAAATAATTAATTACCTTCGAGATCTAGATCCAAATACTGCATTTTTCCACTGATTAAATGGTATACTTCACCCTGATTTTGATACAAATCTTCTACACCCAAACTAGGTGGAGTTGGACTAGGCGCTGCTCGAATTTTTCTTGTTCCATCTTCTTCCGATAAATGAAAAGATTTACGCATATGAGATTCCTGTAAGGGTGTAGGAGGCTTTAATTTTCTATCAACACTGGGAGCGGCCATTCTAGGCGATGGTGGTTCTGTATTTGAACAATTGGAATGGGTGTCTGATAATTTCCTTTTTGGTTTTAACTCTCTGAAATCCCGAAATATTGTTAACATTTAAAACAGTTTGTAGATTACTGAGTACATGGATTTTTTAAATGTGTTTGAATTTTTACCTGCATACCGGGTGTTTCTCACAGTTGGTTCTACCCCATACCTTTTTAGCTTTTCCAATATCGATACCGTAATTCGCAAATCGGCTAACTCCATTTTCCTTCAAAATCAAAGGTAGTTACTTGGACTATTATAAAATATAAACCTGAAGGAATTTCAATGGTTACTTTATTTAAAATAACCCCAAAAACATTAATCTACGAAACAAGTGTTAAAAAACCAAATTTCAAGTTATTTTAATATTATTTCTTAAATACTTATGTCTCTGCTGTAGACTTTTGTTAATATGAAGTTGGCCCATTTGCGAATTACAGTATTGATATGTAATTTTTGACAATTTTCCAATCTAGAGTGTCATGATTAAGCTTAAACGGTTTATTTTTAAGTCAAGTAGCCATGGAAAAATTAAATTTATTGTCTTTTGTTTTCTACGACTTCTCAGGGAGAAGTCAAAGTTTGCAAAATCCTTTTATGGTCGTAAAATATACCCTAAAAAGCATTTTATTTTGAATAATTTGATACCACATATTATTATGCAATAGTTCGGAAAAAGTTTTTATCCAAAAAGATGTAATAAAATGATTCTAAACTAACCATTATGTTACTAAATGATAATAAGGATTTATTCATAGGATTTGTTACACCATCATGAATTTATTATGCCTTCTGTAGAAAAAGTCTTACTTCAAATACCGCCTATGTGGTACCAAATTATTCGGAATAAAATGCTTTTTTAAGATATGCTAATGAGCCACCCTAGTTCTATTTGAAAATAAAGAGTTATGCCCATAAATAGGATTTTGCAAACTTTGACTCCGCCTTGAGAAGTCATAAAAAACAACGGACGATACATTTTATTTTTCAATGGCTATTTGACTTAAAATAAACAGTTCTGGATTAATCATGGCACTCTAGATTGGAAAATAAAAAACATACATTTTTGACAGCCGCAGGATCAAAAATGACGTGAGCTGTCATTGTATTTAGAATGTCATATTCTATTGAAATAAGATAAAATATACAAGTGGTGCCATTTAAAATTTGAGACAAACCAATAATTTCCGGTTAAACTGGAAGTAATAGATAAAAATTGAATAGATCAACCAATCCAAAATTATGACAAATAAGGAAATACAAGTTACATTTTTTACCGTAAAAGGTAAAAAGTTACAGGGGGAACTACCTGTGAGAAACACTCGGTATACAGTGCATTCCAATTAATACACGTCACCCCCATACACAAACAAATTCTAAATCAAGCCAATTTTGATTTTTGGGAGGACACATTTTTGTGTCAAAATTTACTTCTTCTAGGTTATCTCCTCCCCTACCAACAAAAAAGTTAAAGTTTGAATAGGAAAGGGGGTCAAGTGATACCTTATTCTAAAGGGTTGTAAATTATCTTTAGTTTTTGATAATCGGTTTAATAGTTTTTGAGAAAATTCACCCAAATACCATAGTCCCTAGCTGGTGGCTCACTGCTATAACTTTTTAATTTTTAAAATATAACAATAAAATTTAGTACATCACATAAATATGATAAGAAACTTAAGGTTGTTTCCGTTGTTGTTCCTAAATAACAGAAGGCAACTGAATTTGTGAAAAAATGCACCTCTATGTGACATACCTATATGTACCAAATTTTATTTTGATGTTTTACACAATAAAAGAGTTATATGGGTGAGCCACAGGCTATGGAACCCTATTATTTGGGATGAATTTTCCTAGAAACTACAGATCCGATTTTGAAAACTAATGCCCAGTTATACAATAAAATTGTTAGTTCAGTTTATGTTTAGTAGAACAAAACTGGTACATGAACTTATCCATTTAAAATATATTGCTGTCACTTTTGGCATTTACTTGACAGCAATATATCTTAAATGGCCAGGTTCATGTACCAGTTGACCAGTTCAACTGAACCTAAACTAAACTCACAGTTGTAAAACTGGGCATAGAGACCATTAAAAGAGAATTTGAAACCCTTTAAGATGGGATATCATTGGACCTCTTCTCCCATTGGAACTTTTGACTTTTGTGTGGGTATGGAAAGGAAAATCCCTAAACCAGTAAATTATGACACAAAAATGTGTCCCTCTAAAAATCAGTGATTGACGTGTTTAAGGATTTTTTACAATGTGTACAAATAATTTAATTATATGGGTGCCTCATTTTAATTGAAATGCATTGTATATTTTAAAATGTGAATTACTAATAAAAAGCATAATATACAATGGGTCCTCAAAACTGACTTCTATAAAAATTTACTGATACTAAAATGTTATTTTATTTTAAGTTATATATGTTAACATTAACGTACATTTTATAAATTTTACATTTTAATAACATTTAAAAAGGTTTTTTTGGCAAAAAGCTTTGTATGGTTACTTTCACTGCAGGTATATCATATAAAAAGTTTAAAATATGTTGAACCAATTAAGTTTACCTGTTGACAGCTGGCGGTGGTAACAACTGTGTCTCAGATGCTAAGAGTGGACTTGGAAGATTAGAGTAAGCTGGTGTGGAAGAAGTGTGTGAATGTGCTGGTGAGGATGGTTCTAAGTCTTGTGTTGCTTCTAAATCGTACCTAAAAACCTAAAAAAGAAAACTTATTATTTTATTACTTATATAGAAGAACAACTAATTTTAAAACAGCAAAATAATTCTTACTATTTCTAAAATTATGATTAGGTGCTTGAAGATACTTAAATCTTTACTTTCATTTTTTAAGGATTCATCTATAATCACATGTTTTAGAAGATCTTACCAACTACTTACTACTTACTTTTTATTTATTAACTCAATAAAAACATGATCCATCTTAAAAAGGTTTGCTTGGCGAGAATATAAATGGTAATTGTTTACAAACCGGACGTATCGCCGATTTTAATTAAATTTGGTATACGGGGTTCTTTTTGAGGCGCTGATCACGAATATAAAAGATTTTTTTCGAACACGTTTTGTTCTTGAGATATCCATCATCAAACTTGAAAAGCAAGTTTACCTTATTTTCACTATATCCCCTGTACTTTTTGCAAACAATTCTTGATTTAAGGCTAAATTGGCACTTAGTATTTTTATCATTTTTTTAATAAAATCGCGCAAAGCTTCACTTTTAATCATTTCAATAACAGGCCATGGCGCGAGCAATATCTCAAGAACGAAACGTGTCCGAAAAAAAAGATTCGTGATCAGCGCCGCAAAAAAGACCCGTATACTAAATTTCATTAAAATCGTGGATGCGTCCGGTTTTTAAACCAAATATCTGTATGTTGGATGACCAAGGTGGCTTCAAAATTATTTTGTTTCAAAACATAGCAATCGATTTTTTAAAAGAGCAAAAATCTTCAAATTTTGGGTTTCCAAAACTTCTTTATGACGGGCCTTGTATACTTCAAGGTCGCTCTTGATGACGTAAATTGTCATAAAGAACAAAAATGATGCTATGAAATTTTGCGTTACATGTTACATGTCATGCACTCTAAACAATAGTTATGGAAACGGAGTTGTCAAATATTGACATTTTTAATATTGAAAAAAAAAACGTTTTTCGAATTTTTGTAGGGCTTTATAGTTTTTTAGATTTTTTTTGACCCGTCGTTTATGTATATTTCAAATGAATAATTTAAAAAATAAAAGAACATTTCGGAGACTTGGATAGTAAATTTCAGTATTTTTCCTTGATCACTTTTGTTATCATTTTTTTATGCAAGTTTTTACGACTATAAAGCTGAATTTATAGATTGACGTTTCTGTTTGCGTTTGCCATTTGACGTTTCGGTTTTTGATATGGTATATAGAAACGGCAAACAGAAAATATAAATTGAAAAAGGGGAAGTTTTTGTTTCATCTTCTAAATGAAAACGTTAAACGGAAACGTCAATCTCCAAGTTTTGGAAATACAGTCGACGTATTTTATGAATTTTCTACTAGGTAGTTTTTGGAGCCATACGTACATGCTATATTTAAATATTTGTAAGAAAATTTATTTTCTCACAAAGCAGAACTTTTAGAAAAAAGCACTTTTTTTCTCGTAAAGTTAAAAATTCTAAAGTTTGTCATTTGGTAAGAACTTTTGAACACACCCTATGTAAGTAATAAACAAAATTGTGGAATAGTAAAAAGGATGAAAGAAATGGTGAAATGGTAAGAAAACTAACATTTAAAAAAATATTTTATGAATAACAGAGTAGAACTATCTAAAATGTTTCCATAACCAATAAATGAAATCACCCTAAAAACTTACAGAAGTGACAGAACTAGTAGTGGGTTTAGGTGAAATGTCATATCTAAATAGAGTGCCATCAGGACAATTTACAGGTGCGGCGTTATTATAGCAGTGCCTTCTCTGTAAAGTTCCTTTGCCATGCTCGTTTTCCACAACATGAGACCGGGGAAAGTCATACATGTCATCAGTGACAATTTTCTAAAAGTGATGATAGTAGTAAATATAACAAAAATTGCCGAAAATTATACAGGATTTTCAAACTATGACACGAAACTTGAAAGGGCAATTCCTTATGTTGTCTTATGAAAAGCAGTTCTTATAAACAATAGTCCAGATTTGCTTAACTTCTGAGATAAAAGGCGTTAAAGTTAAAAAAATCGATATTTTACAAATACGTAACTTAAATTTACTTAAACCGATTTGGTTGAATTTTCAATATTTAAATCCAAAAATAAAAAATAAACAATTTCAACCAGAAGACAAGATGATTATTAGAAGGTGATCATTTGGCTTATTTATTAATTTTAATTTTATGTCTAAGTTGCTTAAATTTATATTTTGTTGTCTAAGAATACTTTTTAAAATTAGTTAAAGTGGCTTTGGACATATGTTCTCAGGGACTCTTTCTTAAAAGACGTAAGAAATCACCTCTTGAAGTTCTGTATTGTAGTTAGAAAACACCCTGTATATGTAAAACATATGGCCAAAAATGATTAAAGATTTGCAATCCTATAAACTGACTATTAATATTTTGACAAACACTTGAGCACAATGAAAAAAAGTTCAGTTTTTTTTTCAGATTAGTTCGAGAAATTAATTTTCTATGCATATGGGCAGTAAAAATGTTCCAGGACCTACCATTTTTATCATTACATCGTCAATATTTTTAATTCTTATTAATAAGCAGCATTTTATTTTTACTTATTTATCTACGAAAGTGGCGAAAACTGGGACATCAATAAATCGTTTAAATATATAAATATATTACATTCCCAAACATATTTAATTATAGGTAAATACAATTTTTCCAGTTTTCTTAGCTTTAAAACATATTTGTTTTAAAACAAGTACATTTATTTTTAATCTACGGCTAAATCTTCGATATTTTGATTTTGGTTTATTTTCCTTTGTCATCCCGTCATGATTTTAATTAACCAATTTTAATCCTGCCTGCATAAAAACGAAGGAAGGAAGTTGCTGCAAACAAAGCGGTATGTCAGTTTTCAAAATAGATTCCCTTATGTGATGACCTTTCTTTAATTAGACGTAGGACTGCAGAAAATGGCATAAATTATTGTTTTTAAAAGCATGAACTTAAAATAAACTAATAAAGTTGTAAAAGCACGACTTAAGCAAACACATGCTTTTAAAAAAGTTAACACTTACCTGTCCAATAGTTTTTGGTGCATCTTCATTCTCCTTACTGAAATTTAAAAATATATATATTAAATAATAATAAATGTAACACATTCTTTAAATATATGTAC
This sequence comes from Listronotus bonariensis, assembly GCA_014170235.1. Lineage (NCBI taxonomy): Eukaryota > Metazoa > Arthropoda > Insecta > Coleoptera > Curculionidae > Listronotus > Listronotus bonariensis. Next base: position 107,784 of record JACEGR010002882.1, read on the forward strand.
ATTATTATTGATACCTACATTTTCTTTAGTCTTATCAGAAATCATGAAATAATTTCAAGTTTACATTTTTACAAAATTTTATACATTTGTTAATTTTTCTAAATCAAAAAAAAAAAAAAGGCTAAGATATATTTTGCTAATGAATTTATCAATAAATAGATTTCTATTTAAAATATTCCTTATTGAAAAGGAAAAAAATAAGTCAGTAAACTTACTTTAGTTTTGTAGGAGTGGAAGCCAAATTTAAGTAACATGGCGGTGGACTGATATGAAGAGGTTTGGGCGGCCTTGGGGGCGGGAAGACTTGCTTGTTATTAACTACTTTCGTGAACTTCTGCAAAGGAGTTGGTTCTATATCAGCTGAACTATTTGACGGACGGGAGCTCTTTGATATGTCTAAAAATTAAACCATTGTAATTCCAAAAATAAAAACGTTTTTTTACAAAGAAAAATATTGATATAATACAGGGTGATTCTACCCTGTAAAAATAAAATCGCAACTGATGAATAATGTATACTATTGGGAATACCAAACATTATCACATTATCATTATGACTTGAGGGGCTAGTTTCAGAGTTTAAAATCTTCAATATTAGACTTTTACATTATGTTTTAAATAATGAGCAAATAATGATCAAAAATCCTACACATTGTATATAATGCATTCTTTCTTAGTTTGAACACTTTATTATGGATGTAGTCATGTCATAAAAAGTGATTTATTAAATTCAGCCCTGAAAAATATAACTGTTGGGACCTTTATCTCACTGTTGAATTAAAAAGTATAAATGGACATTGTACACTTTGAAACTAAGACCCTCACTTTTATTTTTTATTGTTTGTAAAGAACAAAAAATTCAGCTAATTCATTTTAAAAAGGTGTATAAAAACAATACTAAATTCTTTCTAAAACAAAAATTAGTTTACTATTTATTATTTGTCTTCATCATTCGCGTTACTTTATTTAATTTAAAATAATTTATTAGGAATATTGGAATAGGCAAATAGTGCTTGCAGTATTAAGGGAAAAACCTTATTTTATTACTGCTAAACCTTAACGCGTCTATGTGAAGAGTCAGACTCATAACAGTGCTTTATTATTATATGTGAAGAAGTGTTATTGGTCAGCATGACACGCTTGTTTTATTTTTAACCTAAAACTGGGATATTATTTGTTTTTATGTATAGTCTATTTTATTTATTTGTTTTGTATAGTTACAAATGAAGAAGTTTCAACTTTTTTAGTGTATTTTAAAGACAAAATTTAAAAATAAACAAAAAATACTTAAACCCTTAACCTCATTTCGTTTTCAAATGTCAAAATAAGGAAGGGAACCGACCGACTATATTTTGGCACAATTAAGGTCTAGCAGTAACTTTAATAAAGTTTCCCTTATTTAAAACTACTACTGAGAATGTGTAATGTCAAAATACTGCTGAATTTATTACTGCTAGACCTTATATGAATTCCAATAATTCTCTATTATCTTACTGACTAGAAATATTTAAAGAACTTTTTTTTCTTTATTAGTCATTGACTAAGTTTACACGTACCCTAAATGCGTAGTAGCCACAAATGCGCATTAGCGAAAAACGATATTACTTGTGTTTAAACGAAAGGTTTTCGGGGAAGTTAAAGTTGACGTTAAACGACTGTTTACTATTGCCAACATAAAAAAAAATTGTAATTGTCTTTGATTTAAACAGCTGATTACTTACAAATTTCTATTTTATCCCCAACCTTCTTTTCTTCAATTCCTCTACTACAATTTTAAATACGTTGGCATTCCGATACCTTTTGCCCTCTAGCATATATAAATCGTTGTTATCACACACAATGGTTAGCATAAAATGAATTTTTTCGTTCGGACCAGTTGGTTTTGTTTTTCCATTGTTATTTAAAAGTATTACCGAAAAATCACAAAATACTAAAGAAAACGTGAACTTAAACATAATCTAAACCCAAACAATTCGTCTGTCAGCCGAATATTATTTTATTGGTTGGTTTCACTGAAAGACAATGCCAATTTACGGTTGCTGCCATTTACACGAGTGTTTAATGCAAACCTAAACGGGATCATTCACATACTTAATGCGTTTTAATGTAATGCGCATTACGTTTTTTAAAATGGTTTAAGTGTTAACATATGCGTTTTATTCAAATTCGCATTTGGCTAATGCGCTTTAACGGGCTCATGTAAACTTAGTAATTGTTTGTCCTTAGCAATAATTTCCCAAGTTTATGCATACCGTTTATAATAATAACCCTCTATAATCGAGTCTAATAAAAAAACAAACTTGAAAAGACCAAGATTTATTAATAAATATCATACCTGGATCAACCTGAGAATGTACCAAATCATCTTCATTAAAGACATTATCAGAATCCGTAGGGCTTTGTAAAGGGGAGTGATTTCCTTGACCTTGTTTTGTATTTTTATGAGGCACTAATTGTCTTGGACAATCATAAAACCTAGGATCTTGTAAATCGTTTACATAATTTCGTTCTGGATTACTTGTAAAGTTTACATAGCTATTCTGAGTACCATAATCATATGTTTCATTGTTGTGCGATGGATAGCGATTGCTATTTCTTTGATTATATTCGAAAAGAGTCTTAAAGTCCTTTGGATCAAAAACAGGTGACTTACCTATTAAAAAAGTAAGCTTCAATATGTATAATGTATCTTATGGCTCCGTCTAAAGTCGTGTTTAAGTGGTAATACTTTCAAGTATACCGGATGTTTCCCACTATAACTTTTTTACCTTTAATAATAGAATAATCATATTTGATATATCGTAATCTGATATAATTGTGAATTAGTTTATCTATTCACTTGTTTTCTGTTACGTTTGGTTTAACCGAAAATGACTGCACTATCATTATATTTTATCTTATTTCGATAAAATATGACATTTTGAATACAATGACGCCTCACATGTCATTTTGTGACACTGGTGCTGTCAAAAATTTATTTTTTTAAATTGTAATCTAGAGTGCAAGCTAAAACGGTTTATTTTAAGTCAAGTAGCCATGCAAAAATAAAATTAATCGCCTTTTATTTTTTACGACAACAACTTCCCAGGGCAGCATCAAAGTTGCAAAATCCTATTTACGGTCATATCTCCTTTTTTTCTTTAAATGAAAAAAAAGTGGCTCGTTGCATATCCTAAAAAGGATTTTTTTCCAAATAATTTGATACCATGTATATATGTTGTCATTAATCGATATTATCATTTAAGTAGTAAGTTAAGTAATTTTTCATAAACTTTTAACATAAATCTAAATGGCAAGTGAAAAATTTTTTATTTGGTGTAGACTAAAGTACATATTAACCCTAAAAATTAAAATTCTTATCATAACCTAAAACCTCATTGCGCTGTGACGCAACGGTTTGAAAACCTACATTTTCTTGATTCTCATGTTTATATCGTCATTTTTGAATACGATTTAAACCACTTCGACGAATACGGTTAACAAGAAAATTTGACTTTAGTATAATGTTTGGTTTAGCATCATTTTATTACACGCTTTTTGGATAAAAAGACAAACCACTTTTGCCTAATCATGGCACTTTAGATTAGAATTTTAAAATTTAAATTTTTAAATCTAAAGTGTCACAAAATAACATGTGAAATAAGATAAAATATAGAGGTGGTGCCATTTCCTCTAACGGAAACTAGAGAAAGTAAATAGATCAACCAGTCTACAATTATGTCAAATAACAATATAGCAAATTTCATTTTTCCAATGTAAAAGGTAAAAAGTTACAGGGGGAACCACCTGTGAGAATCACCCGGCAATAAATTAATTCTGGTCATAACCAGAGTTAAAGAAAGTGAGAAAAGTTTAAGAAAATATCTCATTTAATAACATGGCCAAAAGATTCCACGTGACGTAAAAAAAAAATCACCGGGAATATGGCGGCTATGTCATAACCCCTTTAATATAAAACATATTTTTCTTAATTTTCTGTAGCAGCTAACTAATGTTTGTCTAACAGCTAACGTCATTAAAATATGCTTACAGCTGCTGTAAGAAGCTAACAAAGAAAATATTGCTTTATTGACTGGTTTTGAAAAACAATTGCTTATGCAAGTCTGCCATAAGCACACCAATATGGGATTTACAAAAGCTTAACTTCATGTAATAGGCAATTATCATTGAAGCAAACACTTCATCCTTACAACAACTTAGCAAAAAGTGCATAGGATATTTACTTTTTGATATTATTAGGCGTCAGCGGCCAGCATTGAGCGGAAAATGTGAGAGCGCTGTCTTTGATCTTTATGTGAGAGTAAAAGAACTTGTTTATTTAAATCATCCGCTCGACGCTCACGCTTAGTATCGTATCTGAGGCCTTACACTCCAAACTTGATAACTTTTATAGTAAAGCATTGTAATAAATATAAAAAAAAGATTTCTTTTAATTGTAAGTATCCAATTTATAGCGTTTTTTATATAATTTTTTAATAGAATTTTTAATTATTGTTATTGTAACATTTTTGCTTTTTATGAATTATACAGGTTGTCCCAATACTATTTTTACACAAAATAACTTCACCCCTGTATAATATACAAAAATAAACTTAAAATAAAAAAGGTTTGTTTGGATTATTTTATTACTGGTATTATTAAATATACAAGTTGACTCAAAAACAGATTTGTATTGTTAAGTATGTTTTTTTTTCTAAATTGATGAAAGTTATACAAAGCTACTAGGTAGGTGCATGATATTCGAAATAGAATTAAAAAAATATTATCAAACAGTACAATATACCACAGTGAGAAAAAGTATATGTATATCACCCTAGTGTTGCAAAGTTATCAATTGTTTTCTTATTTTCTTTGTAAAGACAAACATTTTTTGGTGTCTAATTTGTGGTTGTATGAATAATAGTGTACAGTACTTGTGTAAAAATGACTTTCTTACACTCGTGGGTTTGTCGCACTCCGCTGACGCCTCATGCAACAATATTCCCACTCATGTGAAATTAGTCAGTTACCACACTTGTAACAACAAACAATATTTTTTCTTTTTAGTTTATTTTTGTATCTTATAGAGGAACTAAGTTATTTTGCGTATAAATATATTTGGGACAACCTGTATATATATATATATATATATATATATATATATATATATATATATATATATATATATATATATATATATATATATAAAACTCTACTAGTTTCGATACCCTGGTTCTCTAGAACAAATAAAGGGTCCAATGCAAGAACCTGTCAAGTCCAATTTTTAGCCAAATTTAGTTAACATCACCTTATTAATCAGTATAAAATTATCTTTAGACCTGTGCAAGAACAGGATCTATAACTTTAAAAATAAGCGAGTTATAGATGTATTGGTGGTTTCCTGATTTTCAAAAATTTGCAGAAACAAGTCAAATAAATTATTTTTTTAGATAACAAGTGAACTAAAAACAATCATCCTTCAACTTTCTTAATCTTAAAAGTATTTAATAATATACGTTCCTCAAACAAAACGTTTTTGGACTCTCCTGTAAAATTATCAAAAATGACTTGGCCTGTTCTTGCATTTTAACTTTACACTTACCTGTAATGCATTCAGATATGGGTATATAGGGACTAGTACTAACAGGCGATATCGGAGGAGTTTCTCCAATTTGTAGTGGTCTTTGATCTGAGTTCTCTTCAGTTACTTCTATGTCTGGGGTGTTCATGGCCATACTTACTAGAGACACACAAAATAAAAATGGTTTAATCTAAATTTTGCCTACTATTATAATAATTACCCTTATTATTTAATAACTTAATTTAAAACCAGGTTGTAAAGAAGGATATTTTATGGGGATGTTGTGCAACAATTTTTATTAAGGCCAGTTCTAATGAAATTATTGGATTATATATAAAGATTTATGTTATTTTATGATTATTGTTAAATTGTGATTTCTTAAATTTTGCATATTATGTTTGATATTTTTGGTAAAAAGTCCTGGTCATTAAGGAGTTTATTTATTTTAATTTATTTAAATGCAGTATGGACTGTTAAAATTAGGTTTTTATAAAATAAATAATAATGGTAAATGGTCAGGTTCCAATATTATATTATATTATTCCACCATATGCCCAAAAACATAATAATTTTTTATTTAATCCTAAGAAAAAATAGAAAATCCATAAACTAATTATTGTTTAATTTCTAATAGTTTCGGTCTTAAAAATCTTAATATATTATATCGACTTATTAAAATTTTCATATTTTTGGTGTGATTTAAGCAAATAAAAGTTAAAATCAAGGAAATGTCATAAATAATTTGCAACCTACATTCTAGTAAAACACAAATAATTTTGTTGCCTGATTTGCATACGTTGCTTGCAATTTTTAATTGTACATATATAACAATAAAACCTTAAATAATATTTATATAGGTTAATAATACATTTTTTAATGATAACATGGAGTCAGCTAAGCTTAGTCATAGTATGTAAACATTTGATTAAATTTCTAGTGTAAGAATATCAAAGAGTACTTATAATAATTAATTCTGAATTTTTTAATCAACTAAATTCAAAGTATGCTATGTGTATAAAAAATTGACTTTGTTTTTTAAAAATCAAGTATCATGCACAAAAGTGTCTTTCATTGTTTCAATTAAGATAAAACTTTATAGTCTAAATTCTATTATATTCAATAACAAAGTAATATATTAAACCAATCAGGGAAAAGAAAGATGAATGTCTATTAAAGATAGTTTTGTGATGGAAAATCATAAGATTAAAATATACAGGGTGTCCGGAAAGGTGATGTCATAAATGATAGGGGTGATAAAGTGAGCCAATATAATCTTAGTACTTCATATAAAAAAGGTTTTTTCGCGCTTTATTAGGGATATATTGACCTACAAAGTTAAAAGATTAATCATTTTTAAAAAATTGAACCGACTTCAAAAAATTGGTAAGTCACTAAAAAGTTAGAAATAATAAAAAAAAATGAAAAAATAAAGAAGTCGGGTAATAGCACATTGCATAAAAGTATATTTTTTTTTGTTTATTCAGTTGTTAACATTGAGTAATTGAGCACATAATATGTTATTACCCGACTTCTTATTTTATTTTTTATTTTTTTTTATTATTTTTAACTTTTTAGTGACTTTTAATAATTTTTGTAAAGTTGGTTTAATTAAAAAAGAATTATTATTTTTAGCCTTTTAGTTTCTTATTATTACAATTAAATCGGTAAATATTCACTAAAAACACTACTAGTACCTCTTTTAGCGGTCAGCTGCAGCTTCTATCGATTTATAAGCTAAACTAACCAGAACTAACCATGACCCCCACCTATACTCTGTCTTTAGTTACTTATATTGTCTATCAAAAGCTTATAAAACGATACACAGGGGCTGAAATAAATCGGTACACACGGGGCTGCAGCTATCCACTTGTCTTTTAGTTCGGTAAAAAGCAAAGTGGGTCTATATAGGGTCGCGACATTCGGCCATATTGCTTTGACGGGTTATGACGTCACATCTCCCATTTTTCGGCCATGTTGTTCAGTGCCGAAGATATACAGTTTATTGTATTAGTAGAACAACCGTTGACACAACAGCTTTGAATTATTATTAAGTTGTAAATTCTTTTACTTTAAATAAAAAAACATTTGGAATTACATCTTTTAACAAATATCACTTCCAAAACAATGCAAAATGAAATGCGCAAATTCTAGACGCCACTGGATTGACCATCAGCTTTGATGTTACCCAGTCTTGCCAAACTTTTCTCCGTGGAGTGCCCTTCCTTGCGTCCCCGACCTCGAACCGCCTAAAAGTTGAGGATATGTCGCAACCTTATAAATATAAACTAACCTTGGGTAAAAGGATTCATTTTACCCCAAGGTTGTCGATTCTGAATGCGCCCTTGATCTTTCCTACGTATGGAAGAGAACCGCGGAAGTGCACTCTTTCAAAAAAAAATATTTTTTAAATCGATTCACAAACGCGAGAGTATTCGCGTAACATACACAGAAAAAAACATACGCGGCGAATTGAGACCCTTCTCGTTTTTGAAGTCGGTTAAACAAAAATACATACAGGCGAATTGTGAACCTCCTCCTTTTGGTCGGTGAAGTGTAAATTTCACCCCAAGGTTGTCGATTCTGAATGCTCCCCTGATCTCTTCTTTTTGCTTTATTATCTGGACATATACCTATTTATATGAGCATATGCCTATGTAGCAATATAGCATATGGCGCAAAAACTAGAGGCCGCCTTGCCGAAAAAATAAGTCTAGTACTTTCTCTCTTGCAATCCTGACTTTGTTTTTTTATGGGACCACCGCCAAAGTGCACTCTTTCTAATAAAAAAATAATTTCTAAAATCGGCCCACAAACGTCAGAGTAATCGCGTAACAGAAACAAAAAAATATATATATATATATGCGTCGAATTGAGAACCTCCTCGTTTTTGAAGTCGGTTAAAAACCTTTTTAATTATAACTATGGAACTGTTACCACAGTACCAATGATATTTGGCCTACTAAATAATCTTATAGTAGTGCTTCTTTTCATAGGTAAACTCCTGTTCAGTAAGTCGGAGTTATACAGGGTGCGACAATTTTTTTTTTTTTTCATTTAATGTACCTATGCATTTTTAACACACGTGACAAATTCGACAAAATTTGGTTTGCCCGTTTAATTCCTTCATCATTTTTGTACCAAAAGGGTATATCTTATTTAAATTGATATATTAGACCATTTTTCATATCATTTTAAATACAGACATATCAGCACTTTGTATGTAATAGAAAAATAATTTTTTTTTTGATAAAATTATTAAAATGTGGTAAGATTATTAAAACGGTGTTTGTGAGCCCCTTAAACTTTATAATACAGTTAAACACTATTTATAATTATATTTGCATATTTTAAGGATTTTCTGAAAAAAAATATATTTTTTATTACTTAAAAAATGCTCATATGTTTGAACTTAAAATATGATTTTATAAAAAACGGTCCATTATATAAATTCAAATAATGTATACTCTTTTTGTACAAAAATGATGAAGGAATTAAGCAGTCAAAGCAAAATGTCTAATTTGTCACCAGTGTTGACATTTAATGAAAAAAAATTGTTGCATCCTGTATAATGCCGACTTACTGAACAGCTGTTTACCTATGGAAACAAGCATTACTATGAGTTTATTTAGTTTCAAAATAACATTGGTACTCTAGCAACCGTTTAAAAGTCATAATTAAAACAAGCTTTTTTTTTAATACCAATTTTGAAGGTCAAAATCTCCCTAATGAAGTGCGATAAAACTTTTTTACATGGAGTACTTAGATTATTTATTTATTTATTAGAAGCCCAACAGGCAACCATTAACAGGGCTACTAATATAAACTACATAAAAATTAAATAATACAATAAAGGCAATAATTTCAAAGCAAAAATAGAAACTTAACATAAGTTTAAGACTAAAATCTTATATCTAAAGATATTCTATGCATAATCGAACAAACAATCAATAATTCATGGAAAAATCACAGTGATATGCAAGCAATGCATATAAGGAGCACATTCTTTGAATTGGTGACATAATAATAATAATA